>ML799416.1:58569-135594 GCA_009831015.1 Picea engelmannii
GGCAAAAAAGTGACAAAAAGAAGCCAAAAAGTCTATAAATAGAAGCTGGCAGCTCATTATCACCATTGCTGATTTGGAAATTGACTCTGGAGCCAAAAGATCCCCTTTGCCAAATATCGTGATTCCAGGAGCTACAGTGGACAAAATGGACTTCTGCTTGGACCAAGTAAGTACAAACTCCCTTATCTAGCTATTCAATACTTCCATTTTAGCATTTAATTTAGTTTTTGGGTGGGCGTTGACCTCAAAAAGGTTGGCCCTAGGTACACGCGTGCAGAGCAAAGCCTGTACGTGTGTACATGTGACTGTCACCTCTACAGGCTGCGTGTACCCCCCCCGAGTGATGAAAAAGAAAATGGAAAGAAGTATTGACCCTCCTTTACCTTGTTGTGTTGGTAGGATGTATGTCCAGTGGAGGGAAAGGGAGCATGCGGCAATCAGTGAGTTGGTTGCTGTAGATGTGAATGTTGTGGTCGTGTTAATGTAATGCAGTTTGATCAAATTCTTTTTATGTCCGTTCATGTGCTCAAAACCAAGGCTACTGAACACCTTGATTGATTACTAGCACCCTAACGCAGAGGCATTTATGCTAGAGGGGCAATCCTTGGTGCCCACCATCGAGGATATTTACTTTCTGACTGGCCTCTCAAGGAGAGGGGAACCAGTCAACTTTCAGACTTTTCCTGTGGGGCCAAGCAAGGTCTCGGAGCTAATAGCTGGGTACTGTGAGGCTGGGACCAATTGTAGAGGTTCCTTGGTACCTATTAGCAAGATTACCAACCTCGCACTACAGACTATCTTATTTCTTATTGGGTGGATTACCGGCTCAGCAGCCGTGCATCAGGCTTCGCGTGCACAGATGAACTGTGCTATCCAGTGCATGAATGCACAAATTTTTGATCGAAGTACCACACTGCTAGAGTGTATGAAGAGGAAATTGACAGATTGTCGACAGCGGACACAGAGGAACTTTGGATTCGGGACTATCTTGTGTTCGTTCTTTTTTGAGAGAGTTCCGTGTTTCAGTCCTCAGCTTGTAGTACGAGGACATTTGGCCTCTTTCCCCACAGTATGCAGATGGGCAGTGTTACTGCCGCGACAGGGTGGCAGAAGGAAGGACCGTTGAGGCCTTCGACGACGAATTTTTTTCTTGGCTGTCACGACAGATCCCTACTGTCAAGGACTACCCATATGTGGGGATCGACTTTTCGAGAGATCTAGAGATATCCGTGCCTCCTGGTGAGGAGTGAGGGGAGATGGGTAAGTCTCCACCTGTATATTTTTTTTGTTTGCATATGTAATTTTTATGTCTTTTTGTTATATATATCATTTTTTGTATGCCAGATATTTGATGGGTAAACGTGTATTGCGTGCAGATGTGGGACCCGTGCGACCTGTCGACTATGCACGGAACAGGCATCACCCACGGCCAGAAGCCGCAGCTGCCGCCTCTAGGGGAGTAGCAGTAGCAGGGAACCTCCCAGCAGGAGAGGCCGAGAGGGTCTTTAGGTGAATTGAGCGGAACTTTACTGCGCTCACTCGTACAGTCCCGATGGTAGAGATAGAGGATGTACTGCCATCCATGCAGACTCATGTTGTGGGGGCATCTCTGACATGGGTCCGATTGTTTAGTCATTTAGCTCACGTTGTAGATGATTATAACAGGGCCCATAGGCCCTGAACAGACTTTAGACTCTTTATGTGCCATGATCACCTTGTTGTATATATTTTTTTGAGGGCATAAGCCCGGTGACTCATTATTGTTCCCACTTTTGAGGCGCTTGCGTCCATCTATGTACTCTGAGGATTTTATGATGTTTATATATGGTTTTTATCTCTTTTTGTGTCTTATGGATTATGTCTGAAAAAATGTATTTACATGTTTATGTCCATGATCTTTTTATATGTGGGCAAGATGCCAATCTAAAATGTGATTAGCTAGAGCATCTGTGATTTGGTTTAATCTCCTAGGAACATGAAAATATGTAATATAATCAAAGTTGCGTTCTAAGAGACGTACCCTAAGGAATCATCGGTGTAAAGTTGGATCATGAACCCGGTATATTCTGTTTAGCTGCGACACAACCAGTTGAGCATCTAGATAGACCCAGAGACGAGAGATACCCAATGACAATGTGTCACGAAGCAACTCAATAACTGCACTATACTCGACAACATTATTTGTGGTGTCACCTAAGCATATACCTCCGAAAGATAACAACTGACCCTGTGGTGTAAAGATTACCCAAGTTGCGGAGGTAAGCCTCTGCATGTGTCGACTAGCACCGTCCGCATACCCAACGAACACCTCAGACTCACTTGACATATGCCATATTGACGAAATAAAACATCAATGACACGTCCATAACACTTTTAAAAGAACCATACAAAGTAATAGTACAAAGACTATACATATGTTACAAAAAGTTACCCACAGTGACCTTTCTATGAGTAATACCTCTTGAGGTAGAGCCCATTTGTAGGCTCCACGAAAGCATTCCCTTCAAAATTGACCAAACGATAGGCACTCTTTTTTAATACCTCTTTAATAATGAAGGGTCTGAACCACATGGGTTTAAACTTTCCTGCCCCTAGGGGGTCCTTATCTTGGTCATAGACCAGGACAAGGTCGCCCTTAGAAAAAATCCAAGGATGAACAGACCGATCATATTGACACTTGACCTTATGTTTATGAGCCTCATTGGCTAGCGCCACATTGTGACACTGCTCATCAAGTTGCTCAAGGTGTACTAATCGCTCTTCAAGTGGAGAAGTGTCTGGCAATAACTGTACTACCAATTTCAGAGATGGGATTTGACATTCAATGGGAAAGACTGCCTCCAGCCCATAAACGAGTTGGAAAGGTGAGAAACCGGTTGCAGTCTTAACAGATGTTCGGTAAGCCCATAATGTCGAGTATAACATCAAATGCCAATTTGACTTGGCTGAGTTGATAGTTCGTTGTAGAATAGTCTTAAGAGTTTTGTTTACAGCTTCCACCTGCCCATTGGCTTGGGGGTAGTAAGGTGAGGAATGTTCTTGCCATAACCCAAGATTTGATGTTAATTCAGACATCATTTGGTTTTGAAAGTGACTTCCATGGTCAGTGACAATATCTCTCAGGATGTCGAACCATGCTATAATCTGGTTGAATAAGAAGAGACCTGCAGTCTCTCCATCATCTTTAAACATTGGCATAGCTTCGACCCACTTAGTGAAGTAGTCGACAGCTACGATGATATAGCGGGTGCCCCCTTGCTGATGGGGAGTTGCATGTAGTGTAATCAATCCCCCACTTAGTGAAGGGACCAACTGTGATGACAGGAAACATGGGAGCTGGATGTGCCCTCATCTTCCGAGAGAAGATTTGGCAAGGATGGAACTTCTTGACCGACTCGATACAGTCTTTGATAAGTGTGGGCTAGAAGTAACCTGCTTGTAAAATCTTTTGGGAAGTTGCCAACCCAGATAAGTGACTGCCACAAGCTCCTATATGACAATTGTTGAGCACTATGACGGCCTCCTCATGAGTGAGACATTGACGCATGATGCAATCTACACCTCTTCGATACAACGTATCATTAAGTATGAGATAATTCTTAGCCTGATGGAGTATCCGCCGACGCTCGTCACGAGAAGCAGAGGTGGGGCACTTCAAAGTCTGGAGATAGATTAGTATATCTCTGTACCAGGGTTCTGAAGATTCAATCAAAAACATATGCCCCCAGATAGGCAATTCCTCAGGCACAACGTCACCTAACTCAACCGGAAGCTTCAAAATAAGTTCTGCGAAGACCAATGACTTCTTGGACTTTGCTGAAACAAAGTCTAAGTCAAATTCTTGGAGGATGACCATCCATCTACTAATTTTTCCGCTGATAACTCATCGTGTCAACATGTACTAGAATGGATTCATGACAAAAACGACGATGGTCTTGCGAAACAAAACATAGTGACAGAACCATTGAACAGTATGAACTGCTGCCAACGCAAGTTTTTCGAGATGGGAATAATTAAGTTCCAGTCCTACGAGGCCTCGGCTCAGGTAATAGATCACGTATTATGGAAACGAATCATCTTCCTGAACTAAAACCATGCCTATGGTTGACTCTGCGACAGCCAGATATAATAAGAAATCTTTGTTATAATTAGGTGGCCAGAGCAGAGGTGCGGTTGTGAGGGCATGTTTTAATGCGTCGAAAGAGCGTTGAGCGAATTCGTCCCAGAAAAAGGGAACATCTTTCTTAAGTAAACGCATAAATCCCTTGGTGATTTTGGCATAGTTGGTGATGAAGCGTCGTAAGAAGTTTGCCTTGCCTTGAAGACTTTGAAGTTGTAAGATTGTGCGTGGGGGGGGAAACTGGATTATTGCCTCCACCTTAAGAGGATCCACCATGATCCCTGTTGTTGATACGATGAAACCTAACAAACATCCTGACGTGACGCAAAAGCTGCACTTGTTGGGATTCAAGCGAATCCTGAAGTAGCGACAACGTTTGAAGATTAGTCTGAGGTGCGTAGGATGATCCTTTCTCTTGCGAGAGCGTGATGCTAAATCATCTAGATAGGCCTCGACTATATGTTTGAGGTCGTGAAACGCAAAAGACATGGCCCACTAGAAAGTGGCTCCAGCATTCTTGAGGCCAAAAAGCATCTTACGATAGGCAAATGTACCCCACAGACAAATGAATGTCGTTTTGTGTTGGTCTTCAGGTTTGATTTGGATTTGATTATATCCCGAAAAACCATCCATGAACGAAAAGGATTCACAACCAACACATTCATCAATGATCTGGTCAATGAATGGGGTTGGAAAATTATCTTTTGGACATGCCTTCTTTAAATCACGGAAATTGTTACATACACGAATCATGCCTTGTTTTTTATTGACCGGCACGGGGTTTGACACCCATTGAGTCAAATGAATAGGGTAAATGAAACCTACCTTGAGAAATTTCTCAACCTCAAGCTTAATGGCTGCTGCTTTCTTAGGATTGACTGGACAAAGTTTTTGTCGAATAGGCTTAGCATCAGGATACGTTGTGATTTCATGTTCAACTATCTTCGGATCGATACCTGGCATTTCCTCATAATTCCAGGCAAAAACGTCGCAGAATTCTTTAAAAAGATCCGTATAAATTTGAATCTCTTCGGGGGAGAAATCCACCCCGACGAAGACATTCTCCATGACACCAGGGTTTTGGGAGATGTTGATACGTATAGTTTCAATGATAGTCGCCATATTACCCTCAACATAAATTTCCTGTGTGGCTAAGATATTAATAGGACATGGCTGATCTCCCATCATGGTGATAGTGAATTCTCCTGCTTCGATTTGGCTAAACTTTGGGAGGAAGTATGATCTGTGATGAAGATCTTCCCAAGGTTTGTCCGGACTAGTCATTGCCTCGATTACTGCTTCATCAGAAGGCAAGACTAAGTCTAACGAATCGATGGTAGAAAGAGAACCCTGAGCCCAAATAGGCTCTAAAAGTGGATCCAACTCTTGTGCGGGAGTCGGATCAGGGTTAGCTGAAGCTTGCTGGACTAAAGAGTACGCTACTTCAGCAACCGACAAGGGCATGGACATGCCAGAGTGTCTTGTCTCATCCATCATGGCTGATGGGGAAGGAAGAATCCATGGATCCTCAAAGTAAGTCGTGCAGAATGATGAAACTTGAAAAATCTCAGCCTTGTGGTGGTTAGATATAAACTTGACATCGTCATGAGGAGGTGGGTAATCGAAGGTACCCATCAAGGATGGGCACAAACCAACTCCTATGTTAACGACACCGGATTGAGGATTATCAATCATGGGAACCGTGGATGCCCTCAAAGCTGGGTCAGGTCTAGAGAAGTACAATTGATCGATGGTCACTATCCGACCCTCGTGTGGAAACAACAAGACTTGGAAAACTGTAGCAACCACAGCTTACATAGCATAAGTCCAACTCCATCCTAACAAGAGATTATAGTCGAGGGGGGCATCGACTACCTCTACTTCGACGCACACGGTCTTCCCTCCTAACTGCACATGAAAAGAAGGGACAATGACATGTGGTTGGAAAGAATGACCGTCGAACACAGTGAGGAGAGTAGGGGACAAAGACAAAGTGGGCTGGCCAATGGCCTTCCAACATGCTAACGACATAACGCATGTCGAAGCACCCTTGTCGACCATCGTATGAGAGATATTGCATGTAAAAGTTTTCATGGGATGAGCCACTACTATTTGAAATGCTATGTGGTAAGGCAGACGAGGTTTTAAGTTAGTTGTATCTAGCATGATGGTACCCGGCTTATAAGTCTCAATAGATCCTAAAGTAGTTAACAAGGCTTTCCTCTGAGCAGGGAAGCTTTGGAGGACCTCCAAAGCGGACATCGCACAAGGGGTTTGTGATAAATCTTCCACCACAGAGTAATTCTGGGTGGCCCTTGCATTTGGGTTGTGAGAAGCTTTCTTAAATGCACCCTTTTGAATGCGTGTCATTGTTTTGCCCAACGTCTTCTCAATCTGTAGAGGAAGAGATGGGAGTTCGGCTTCTTTACCCTTCTTAGAGGCACTTGGTTTACTATAGTCGTGTGCTCTAGTTGTTATGAAAGCATCACCCCTAACCATATATACGTTCGCGGATGAGGAATTGTTTGGAGAAGGGCAGGTTTCTTGGCTGCCCCCTTCAACACTTGTAGAGGCTTGAGTTAAATTTTTCCCATGCTGAAAGGGATTAGTCAACACGACTTGCTGTTGTTGTGTGACAAACTTTTGGGCCTCTGCAAGTCGAGGACAAAGATGGGTCGGGTGATCTTCCGCACACAAATTGCATGGATACCTCACCTTCCATTTTTCCGTAGTGTCCCCATCGGCATTCTTAGTGGGTTTTTTCTCCCCCTTACCCTTCTTTCATTGTTTTTTCTTCCCTTCAGGCTGCTGGGTGGCCTTTGGGTTAGTCGACTACACAGAGTGTACTTCCGACGTTTGGGTAGGAGGAGCAGCCAAAGAAGTAGTCTGGCTGGCCATTGAGTGTTGTACAGATAACTGTTGCAATTGTTTTTTCAATTGCTCAACGGGCTTGGTTTGGGCTGAACCAACAATACCATCGGCATGTGGTCCAACTCTCTATCTAGTTTTATCCAGTATCGTTCGTGGTGCATCCAGCAGGATGTTGTATAATAAAACAGACTAAGAATAGATAAGCTCAAACTATTGAGCCCTCATGATGGCATCTTCTTTGGAGAAAACCCTAGAAGTTGTGACGTCTTTGGATAATTGTGGGACCAGAGACTTAAGGAACCACTCAACCAGGAATGCTGGTGGGACTGGTACTTTAATTAGACTCTTCCGACATCTCCACTCTTGGATATGATCAGAGATATGGTCCGCTGTTGTCTGTTCGAAATTGGCAAGAAGCTCTGTGCCAACATCGTATCTCACAGGTAACTGGAAATGGTTAAGGAAGGCCATCGCCATTTCGCCAAAAGAAGAGTATCTGGAGCGATCGAGCTCGATGTACCATTTCGCGGCACTCCCGATAAGAGTGTGTTGAAACAATCGCAACTGAACGGAGTCATCTTTCAATGAGTTAGATGAGCACCAAAGATGGAAGGTAGTCACTTGATCACCTAGATCTTCATTAGGCTTGGCCTCAAACTTTGGAATGTCTGAAGGCAACTTCGTTGGCATAGGAGGCCAACGTGGATCATGACAAATAGGATCATTTAACAACCTTGTCAAATCTAGCAAGTGTAACGTCGTCAGGAAGGGTAGTTTGGGTTGCTACTGATAGCTTGGGAAAAAGGGTCCTGGAGTTTGATTGGCACCAGGTTGCCAGGAAAAGTTTGGCTGCTGGCCCGGATTCTAGTAGAAACCATGGCCCTGACCAGCGTAAGGATTTTGCATCTTTGGAGACATCATTGGCTGATTCCCCATAAAGGACATAGGATGTTGGGCATGCATCATGTTTGAAGGACTTTGGGAAGGATTACCTCATGCCGGTCCTGATGGGAGAGGCATAGAAGTCTGTCCAGGGTTCCATTGACTATGGAAAGAATTACCCCATAACGACATTCTAGAGGAGGGAACGGATCCTTGTCCTGAGTTCCAAGGTCCTGCTATATGTGCCCCCGGTGCAGGAATAGTACCCTGCACCGGAGTAGACTGTCCAAAAATGGGAGTGCCCCCAGACAGGAAAGCGGTGGATGCGAAAGTGTTGTTACCAAATGTCTCATTCCAAACAAACGGTGATGAACCTACCAGCATAGTGTGCGCAAGTGTTCCTTGACTCCCGGTTCCAAATAAACTAGTGTGTACAGGCTGCCCGATGGACTGCTGATGCAGACCACCAAGAGAAGGGGACGAAGGAGAGATATGACCTCCAGCGTAAGGAAAAACATTAAAAGGGATGGAAGTGCCCCCAAGTTGACCTTGCAGAGGAGCATTAGAGCTCCCTGCCCCTAGATCCAAAGTCTGTAAAGTGGAGTGAGTGAGTGTAGGACTTGTACCCGAACTAGGCATACCATATGAGAACGGAGGGCCTGTCGCACTAGGTGTGAAGAGAGTTATGGCCGCCGTGATAGATGGGATCGGTCCACTGTGCGACGTAGTTGCGGTCGAGACCTTGGTGTCCCGAACTGACGAAGACAAGTTAGGAGATGCTTCTCCTGTGGTAGCAACGGTGGTGGGAATGGACGAATTCCCAGAGGAAGTAATAATGTTTGTTTCCATAGCTGTGTGAGGCACTGACAGGCGTTCGTAAAATTGGATTGGTACAATGACCGATGGCCAAGTATCAGTGGTTGGGGTTTCAACCAAGCCAATATTGGCAGTTGATTCCTTTGGGAGTTGTGCGGGCACAATGGTTTATAACCCGGTTGCTTCGAAAGACCTTTGTTGGTCTAGCTTCCGCCTCAATGGTGGCGGGGGTGGCTCCAGTATAACCGGAGATAGGCCCAGAAGCCTTCGTGACCGGCGGAGCTCGGGATCCTCCACTGTGTGAGAAGATCCAAGACATGCTAAGGTATTCTACACATTCAAACAGTAACACACACTAAAAAAGAAGCCCCTAAGAGATAAGTCAAGCAAACTCTAAACTAGTTGGAAGAATAGTTACAACAACCAACACTAGAGCAACTTACCGGTGCAAGTGCAACTCGAACGCAGAAGCACCCTCCGGATATACTCTGTAAAGTGTGGCCCGATGTCTATCCTAGGTACCACAGTATACCTCTGCAATCACCTGTGTATGTCCCTAAAAAACATTGGCAACTAGTTTGCCAGCCCGCGAACAGTCACCAGGCAGGTACAGTTGAAAGTCGGTTAGACCACAATGAGTAGGGTATCAAGCCCGAAACCTGTCAAGGGTATCGAGAGAAAATGTTCTGGAAGACAACTGAGGACCTCGAACGGATTCGAGACCCACGAAGCCCCGTGGAAAATGCAAACGACGGAATCCCAAAACAAGCCCTCAATATGTGTTCTCCACTACGCTTGGTCCGGCTTTGGAGGGGTTATCTCCACTACCTTTCCACACGTGGCCTCGTGTTTATCCCTTGTGTTAGAGGGGGGTCCTAGATAAATTCTACAAAAATGGACTTCTACACTCCCTATCACAGACTCCAATGTTTGGTTTTGAGTGGCCTTGGAGAGTTTCCTCTCCAACCTAATCCAAGGCCCTAGTCCTGAACTAGTTTGTGAACCCTACAAACAAAAAGTCTAATAGATTTTAAATTAGCATTTCTTTTATGGGATTTTTTACGTCACGGGGTATGAAGGTGAAACTGATGATGTGTAAAGACTCAAAGAAAAAACGAATGAAAAAAGATGGAAACAAAAGACTTTTACTAAATGCAAAAATCAACAACTTTTCACAAAGAACGACTTATTTTTCTTTTCATTTTTTCTAAGATTTCATGTAGCAAACATAAAGGAATTTCACTCGACTAAGAGCTACTTATGCTCTAAATGCACTACAAAAACTTATGAACAAAAAGACTTCTCCCTAGCTATTGATGCAAAAACACAATCTTCAAACAAAGAAGAAAATGAAAATATATATATATATATATTTTTTTTATTAAAGTTCTAATCAAGCAACAAAGGGAAAATACCAACAAGAACAAAACCAAGAAAGACAAATTCTGGCTTAAAGCATAGATCACAAAGAATCAAAGTGAAGGCACACAATGGCAATCAAGAAAACAAAGATTCTTACGCTTGTCTAAAAACCATAAAACAAAATTTTTCTTTTTATGTTTTCTGTCAGCTATCAACCAAGAAAAAGTAGGCTAAGGGTAAGAGGACCTAACCTACTGACTGTTCAACCCTAGACTCAAACACCTGAGGGCAATACTTCTCATCAAATGAGGGGATGACTGCCCCACCTTGACCAAAAAGTAGCCTGTCAAGCATGCTTCTGTCACTAAAACAGCACGCGCGCGAACGCGTGCTGAGCTAAAGCAGAACACATGTACACATGGGCTGACCTTGTACAGGTCGCGTGTATGTATAAACTCTAAGACAAAAATAAACACAGGCAGCCCAGACCAGGAAGAGGTCTCTGGTATTGATAACCAGAGTCTCTTAAAGGCTTGGATGCTTCTTCTAACAGAAAAGAAAAATAATTGCAAGGAATAACAAAACACAACAAGACAAACTGAGCCAAGGCTGTGAACCAACAAGACTCAGACAGGATCCAGAAAACCCCCTGAGAATGTATAATTCTGATAGGGAAGAGGAGGACTGCCTCTCAAGTTCTCTGAACTCCTACACGCTACTGAAACCTCTACAACTAGCATTCACACGCAGGCTGTAAGAGATTAGGGTGCGGGTACATGCGTGCTAGCCTTCTGCAGGCCGCGTGTACCTCTGTGTGTCTCGACAATTACCATCAAGCAATAGTCAGGGAAAACTGGTATAAAGAACCAAGCTCCCTGCTAGCTCAGGTCTTACAGAAAAAGACAGGCAAAGAAATAGAAAATCTAATCTCTTAAACTACCCAAAAAACTCAACTAAATCTGGAAACCCTAAAGAGTATCTTCCCCAGTATGGTTGCCAACTCTGTTGTTGGGAAAAATACCCTACAGACTAGCAAACTAGGGTCAGACTTGCATGCAAATTTTGACCGTAAAGAAATTACTTTTTAACCTACCACCCAAAACTTAAACCCTTCTTTCACAATACATACATGGAAAGGAACTACCAACCTTGTTACTGATGTTTGGTGTAGATCCTCCGTTGCACTTTTGTCCGTTTGCTGGTGCTGCTCCTTCCAATGATAACCTGCAATCAAAACAAACAACGATGCATGCACGCTACTTTTCTACTTGAGGGTTAGAAATTAAGCACAAATTAAACAAATCATAGATAACTCATGCATTGGGACGGGAAAAGTATTCTTTTATTATTTTCAAAATGAATCAACTTACAATCAAAGTCGAGACCGGCCACCGCTCCTTGATCCTGATCCTGGGCTCCTCCTCTTCTTTTGTCCTCTATCTGCTTTGCGTTAATTCTCCTTTGGCTTGAGGAAAGGCCAAAGGGTTGGGACAATGGATTTGGCAAATGGGCAGAGTTTCTTCGCTATATTCTTCCTCCTCCAAATGGTACCCCTACCCCTTCATTTATAGGCTAGAAGGAGCTAGGGTTTTGGACGAACTCTTGGCCATGCATGGCCGGGAGTTTCAGTTAACTGAACCATAACTTTTTGTCCTATCGGAAACTTTCCTATTTTTGTGGTTTGTTAGGTACACGCGGGTTGTAGTGGTCCTACCAGTGTGCACACGCACGCAGTAATGGGTTAGGGCGTGTGGGCCTTGACCCAAGAGGATTTTCATAGAGGTTGTTCAGCAGATGTTTTGGTAATGAATGGATATGAGTTGGCCTGATGCCAGGTAAGCATGTGTGGTGCAATTTAGGGTTATAACACTACTTCCTCTTTCCTTTCAAAGCTTACGAACTTGAAACAAGTTCACCTCTTGGACCTCATATGCACTCTTAAAAAGTTCTTATCTCTTCTGAGCTTGGTTCTTAGGGGATTTTGAATTCCCACATACTCTTGTGTTAATCTGCTCGCGTCAGAATCACGGTCCATGATCTTCCTTGATACAACGGTCCATATCACATCGCAACTTTGGGTTTCAGAAGTTTAGTTGTGCCAATGTGTGGATCTCCCGATGTGAGAATTTGTGAATACTGAAGGAGTCAAGGTGTTAATGCATGTGCCCCTTCTTCAAATACAATGATCGCGACAGACCTTGGGTTCTCCCGAACAGACATCATCCATTCATCTTCTAAATGAAAGGATATTCCCTTTCTATACTTGAACCTCACTATTCTTCCTGAGCTTTTTTGGCTCTAAAGGACTTAAGAGTTTTTTACTCTTTCTTTTGAACGTAACACTTGGAAGCATTCTTCCGCGCACTCCTTAAGTTCATTCCTAAAATTTATGACATAAGATGGTCTCGGTCTCCGTCCACCAATTGAGGAGGTGGGTGACTCAGAGTCTTTTTCCTATGATAAAAATCATAAATCTATAGTCAAAAGGACTCACAAAGAAAGAAAAATTACATTGGATTATGGTGTACTATGCACCACAGAGGATGTTCTCATAGATTCCAAGAAAGATAAAATGACTCAACTCTATTAAACAATTTTATCCATATCACATGCCTCTTTTGAAAAGTCAATAATGGAAGAAAGAGAATTAGAGCAAGCCAAGGTTGAAATAACATCTCTTAAGCACTGGGTTCAATATCATCAAGAAGCTGGAGGGGTAAAAAACTTTAATAAATACTTTCTAGAAGTATATAACAAATTTCGTAAGATGCAATAAGACTTAGTAATATAGGAATTCACTCTTTAGGAGGAGTCCTTGATATTTGGGATCACCTATAAGGACATACTTTGGTGGGCAGAGAAATGAGCCAACACCTTAGAGAAGGTTGAGTTCATTCAAGCAATACAAAAGGATAAAGGGGTAGAGGACCCTAACATAGAGTTGTTATTGGATGGGCGGTTAGATAAAATGCACTCAGCCGCTAAACATTGGGATACGATTGTGGACGAGTCCAAAGATAAAGTAGAATAAGAGTGGGAATGTTGTCATCAAGTTTGGGAGAAGTTGAACCAGCCAATGAAAGACCTCCAATAACCAACTTTCAACTCTCTTTTGGAATTTTGACCGATATATGAAGTATCAGACAAATTGCAGTGATCAAACGACAAGTATAAAGATCAGATCGACAAAATCACAACTATAGAGTGAGGGAACATGCAAAGATACATCATCGTCCAGGTCAAGATTGTATATCAGATGGAGCAATCGACTAACAGAATGTGGAAATACACTTTCCAATTCCCCGATAGTAAACATGAGTTAAGTTTGCCGATGGAACAACACAAATTCCCTTTCAGTGAAAGTTGTACAAGAATTTTGAGGGAGTGGTTTGACTATGCAGAAAAGAATACAAGCCTGAGTAAATCTAGATCACCCGAGTCATTGCGACTCAAGTTGTTGTTTTTCGTTTTTGAGCCGCTATGGTAGATTTTATTTTAGTTATTAAATTTGTATAAATAAGAGGGTATGCTGGATAGAAAAGGACCTTTTGGAAAGAATATATATATATATATATATATATATATATATATATATATTTGTGTGATATGTGGTTACAATGTGGATTTTTCTGCATTTAATCGTTCTTATACCAATGTCTAGTAAGATATTTTGTAACCAAGCTATATTGTGAATGAATGTTGCTTCCATTGATCTCTCATCATTGTTTAAATATGCATGTTAATATACTTTGAGGCTTTACCTCAGATGATCAATAGATTTAGAATTACTTCTTTATAACTGACAAGTCTTTAGCCGATTATTTTCATGCATGTGTAATGAATGTTATCTAGTATTTTCAGATAATTATTTCCGAGGAGAAATTATATATATGTTTACTTATTATTTGTTACCATATTTCTTCTAGGAAATTAGTTTTAAGAAGAATTTTGTTATTCCACGTGTTTTTTGTTGGTTGATTGATTAACATAAATAATTCTTGTAAACCATCCAATCTTTTATCATAACTATCTTCTAAAAAATTACAAGAAAATTCTTTTCCAAAAAATAAGAAAGACCAAGCAAGGAATACCGACAAATCTTAAATCCCATTGAATGGTTGTTGGACTAAATTCAGAGAGTCACACTATCCCAAATGGAGAAGATTCTAATAGGATCTCATCTTCAGGTGTGATTCCTATTGATGAGTAAAAGGGAATCCAACCCCCTCAATAGGTTAATGATATAGTATCAACCAATTTCTAAGAAAATAAGCTCGAAATGAAGTTGAATTAATTATATCCCCATCTCCCATATCCTTCAGAAACTAATTAATGAAAATAGTAAGTATCTCATGTTCATAATAGTAACTATTTACTATACGAGCATTGCTTGAATTATGAAGAACTATATCTTCACAAAACACTTTAAGCACCATTTCAAATATTTTTCTATCACAATATTTAATAATTCCCAGTAGCCACAACAAGGTAGAATAAGCCAAATTATACCCTTTTTCATTAAATTTAGATTTTTTACCCTCAATGTTAGCATTAAACTTTTTCAAAATAATGTATTAGCACACATCTTTAATATATAGGAATACAGTTGACTCAAAGTAGTATTACATATATTTGTTGATTCTGCTACGATACTTTGATACATTCAAAGTCTTAGAAAATAATTCATGTAGAGAATATTTCACCATCTCTACATGCTCGTAATCAAACTTGTCCTTACTTATGTCAAGACTCACAACTTGTGCAATAAATTTATCTACAAAGATGGCATGGCTCAACGTTTACTTTTTTCTCAATGACTCCAATGAATAACATTCAAATATCACACAGATGTATCCACACAATAATGAAACATTGTTTCAAAAGCAATTAGTAAAATAGACAATGCTTCATCCACAACTAAAAACAAATGATTTCTTTTGTATAATAAGAATGCATGAGTTCAATTCATTTAATTTAATTCTCACAACTATGAGAGCTTGTTAATTTGATTCCAAATGATTTCTTATTTGAAAAGAAGTGTTCAGAAAGATTATTTTCAAAAACATCATATTTTTTCAACACTTGAGAATGATTGAAAATAGGATGAATTTAATTCATTATTTCTTCATTTGTTCTTGAAACAAAATATTTAGGTGAGAGAAGGCATGAGTCATTTGTAGAGAATAAGATAATGCATGTGGCATGGGTAAACATATTTATTAGGCATTTACACATGAATGCTAGCCATCTTCTTTTCATTTTTGTTTGAGAAATGGGATCACTTTTGGGAAACATGGTCAACAATTTCAACCTAGAGAATAAAGGTTGAAGGTGGGATGATGTCATTTTTTCCCATTGGTAGGTATAGTTTATATAATAGAGATGGGTTTTTTTTTGTGTCCCTTGTGTTGGTGTTGTTTTTGCACATTTTAGAAAGGACAACAATAGTTCTAATAACTATGGAAATGAGTGGGTATCTTTGTAAAATTAAATTTCTCGAGATCCAAATACAGAACATAGTAATCATCCTCTAGATTTAATGGATATAAATCACAAAATCAAGTTAGGGGACCGAGTTACTGCAAAAAATCCAATCATGCACCTGTTAATGTTAAGACTTGCAAAGTTTATCAATCAAATTTAAGGTTACTGAAATTGCTAATGTAGCACCCTAATGAATTTGCTAATGTAATTCTCACCACTAGGAGAGCTTGTAATTTGATTCCAAACGACTTCTTATTTGAAAACAAGTGTTCATAAAGATTATTTAAAAAAAACATATATTTTCAACTCTTGAGAGTGACTAAAAATAGGATGGAGTTAATTCATCATCATTTCTTCCTTTGTTCTTGAAACAAAATCTTTAGGTGAGAGAAAACATGAGTCATTTGTAGAGAATAAGATGATGCATGTGGCATGGGTGAAGATATTGATTAGTCCTTTACACATAAATGCTAGCCATATTATTTTCATTTTTGTTTGATAAATCGGATCACTTTTGGTAAATATTGTCAACAATTTCAATTCAGAGAAGAAAGGGTGAAGGTGAGATTATGTCATTTTTTCCCATTGGTAGGTATAGTTTGTATAGTAGAGACATGTTTCTTTGAGGTCTCTTGTGTTGGTGTTGTTTTTTCACATTTTAGAAAGAAAAACAATAGTTCTATTAACTATGGAAAAGAGGGGGTATCTTTGTAAAATTAAATTGCTTGAGATCCAAATAGAGCACATAGTAATCATCCTCTAGATCTAATGGATATAAATCACAAAATCAAGTTAGGGGATAGAGAAACTGCAAAAATTCCAAGTATGCACTTGTTAATGTTAAGACTTGTCAAGTTTATCTATTAATTTTAAAGTTACTAAAATTGCTAATGTAGCCCCCCTCAGAAGACAAAACATGTGCACATACACCTTTAGGGGGTAATAGAAGGGATATTTTACCCAAACAAGGTAGGATGGGGGTAATCAACTTGTTGCGTGAAGTGAAACATATCCCACACCAATAAGTACCATTAGTTAGTTGGAACATTTCAATAAAAAATACATTAATTTGTAGTTTTACATATTTGTTAAGTTTCCACCCACAATGCCCCCCGTGGTAAAAAAAAACAAATGATGGTGGAGAAAACAAAAATATAGGAGAGGATGATGGTAATAAGGGTTGTGATGAACCCAAAGGTGATGATGAAGACAAGAAGGGTGAACCGATCTCTAGATAAACTGAAGGTATTTAATTTGTATAACAAATATGGGTTTCTTTTGAGATTCCTATTGGAGTTGTTGTTTTGGGTATTCCAAAAGTAACAATGATGGTTCCAATCACCACATTCAATAGTAAGAATAATATATTGAGAGTGAAGAAATTGACAATTTTATTAACTTGTTGCATTAAGCATAATATACCCTACACCAAAAAGTACCATTAGTTTCAAATCCTTAATGAAGATAAGTTGTTGCATTCCAAGTGGGAGTGAAAAGATATAGCATGAAAATTATCCATGTCTACCCTATTCTTTTACACCCAAAATTCAATACAACTATGGTTGATCAAAAGGGTTTGTAAGAAAACAAAGGTATTGTGTTACATTCTTTTGTATTTGTATGCTACTTTAATATTAAATGTTGTTATCTGATTGCTTTACAAGATTCATATTTGTAGATCATACAAGAATTATATGGAGATCATCCCACATAAGAAGGATGAATACAATTAGGAATGGGAGAAGTAAGGGGTCAAGAAAGAAGGGGGAAGAACAAGGAAGGTGGTGGTGGTGGGAAAAAAAGATGATGGAGAAAAAAAAGGGGAGGAAGGGATGATGATAAGAAGGGAAGTGATGGCCTAGCTACCTCTTGGATATTATCTCTATACAAAATAAAAGGTTGTATGTAATTGAGATTAACTACTAATATTTTCAAATTTCTTAGGCCTCTACAACAATGATCATCAATGTTTTAAGAAGAGAGGATTTTTCTACTAGCTACATAATTATGTTAACACTGTGTGAATAAAATATAGATACAAGGTTATAAGGAATTTGAAACCACAAAAATGAGTGGGTAGCTTTGAAAAATAAAATATGTGAAAACTATTCCTATAGGTGTTATATTTGAGATCTTTACTCCAAGGTTGCAAAGTTGATATCTAGTTAGATGGTGTTACCCCCCTTCATTTCATGGTTGGGAAGGCTCCATTATTCTCGCAAGGAATCTGGTTTAATTGGGTTATTTTTCCAAGCATCCAATAATACTAGTTGATGAAGATGATAAAGCCTAATTATTCTTCTAACCTCTAGGATTTATTAATATGATACTTCCAAAGGGTATCCCTTATAGATGGAGGTATTTTAGAAATGTAGTATTGTATTGTACATGTTGTGCTACTTATATGTTTAGTATAATGCACTCATTAATTATCAATCCGGGATTTGTAATCAACAGAGTTGCAAGACACTAGTAAGAAAGGTAATTCTAATGTCATGATTATAGAACTATTCTAGACTATGCATGCTGAAAATAAGGCAAACTAGCAAAAAAAAACATGGTTGTGTTTCACAGAGAAGCTATCTACTCCATTATGACACATGCAAGTATGATATGGAGTTCTTTTGACAGATCAACTCTGCTATCTGACCCAGAAATCTAACTATGCAATCATGCTTCTGAAAGGGAAATCACACATCAATCATCACTCATCAATCATCAAGACATAGTATGGGTAGTTCAATAGTCAATACACTGAGTATGTTGTGGTTCACAATGTGATTTTGTACACTTCACTAGTTCTCCATCAATTATGTCTGACTACTGTTGCCAACATTCATGTCCATGAAACAAAATCAAATTCATAAAAACAAAAACAGAGCATATGCAAAACAGAGTAAGTAAAGATCTCTAAACAATCGAAACATAAACTGAACTATACTGCTATCCTCTGAAAGGGTCAAAGCTTCAACTATTCTAACATTTATACTATTGAAATAAACTACTAACACTAATCTATAAGGATGCTGACCTTTGTTGGGTAGTGGGCCCTTGCCACTTCAACAGGTCAACGACTTGAATTTACAGTAAGCTTGCTTTCGATCCACACATTACTCTTACCCAAACTTCAAGACATAGAATTAAACTATGCTAACAACTTAACTCACATTCATTCATAAATGATCAAGACATGGAAATAAATGACATCCTTCTATTAAACTTCAACTCTGAATATGTTCTACAATATGTAACGTTGCTTCACATGCTGGATTATACTAACTCTCTACTACCTCCACCATCCTTGTCATGACTATTTAAATAGTCTTAGTCGTGAAACACAAGGAGGTGAAATCCTTAGCAAATCAGTCAATTATCAAATTTATATATTCGGTTACATATTTTAAGCTTCATCCTCATTACATGAAGTGTATGAGGATGACGCAATAAACAAACAAGCTTATCATAACCTTGCTAGAGCTTTAATGATTCAACAAACATCCAACAATTATCTTTGGTACGATCTGGAGCTAAACTTGGTATATTCTTTTTCCTATATTGGTACCAGATCATGACAGGTGAGATTCGGTAAATGGTACTGGATCAGAATAGTGCACAAGTGGTTGGTACCGGACTAGAATATTCTGTGGCCATTGGTACCGGATCGTGATAGCGAATGGTTTGGTATCGAATCTGAATAGAAGGTGCGCTTGGTACCGGATTCAGACAGTGGCAATCTGGTGCATAAGTACTGGATGGCTGAGATGGTATAGAAAGGATGGACTCATCTAGAGGTCAAAGTTTACACATGGAAAATTAAAACATTAGTACATGAAACATTTAGTCTCCTAGCTCAATAAACCACAAAAATGCATGTATTAATTATACTTTACCTTATGACCTCATCAGTGGCTAATGGTAGTGTTCTTTGTCATTTATCCAAGCTTAGGTAAGACTAAAAGGTATAGATGAGAAGTATAATAGGGTAGTGGGGATGTCAATTTAGAGGAACAGTACATTGGGTGGAATGCATTTTTCATTTTTTTCACTTGTATCATAATTTCTATGTTTCTACCATTTTATCCACCAAAGGAGGAAATTATCTTTTTTGTTTACAAGTCCAAAATCCTAATAAATAATGCATTATCCAATAATAGATGATGAGATGATGATGTTTATAGGAAAATATTTTTCATTTTATTTAATATTATTAATCTTAGTGACGAAGAGAAGAAGTATGGTGGAGAAAAAAAAAGGGAGGAGGGGATGATGATAATAAGGGTGGTGATAAATCCAAATGTGACGGTGAAAACAAAAAAAAGGTGAACATAAGAAAAATGAAGTCCACATTTCTAGATATGTCATTAAGTATGTCTTATCAAGTCCACCAAATTAATCAAATAAGTTGATAGGGAAGAATTCTATCCATAGAAATATTATGAATTATATGGCCTCTGCTTTCAATTTACTTTCTTCTATCATTTTTACCATTGTTCTCTTCTTCTATTACTGCATTATCCACCATTTTCTCTTCTTCTTCCTAGTTTTTAGACTCATCTACCTCCTTGAACTTATCTCTAGATAAACTAAAGGTTCTTGCTATGTATTACATTTATGAGTTTCTTTTCAAGTCCCTGTTGATGTCTTTTTTTTGGTGCATTACATAAGTAATAATAATGGTTCTAATAGCCACATTAAACAACATGACTATCACAATGGGAGTAAATCAATTTGGCATAACAACCCACATTGGAGGGACAACTACCATAATTGTTGACAACATGATTTCTAATTAGCAACTACTTGATGGTGGCCATTTTTCTCCTTCAATGTAGTGTATTAGCCTAAAATTTGAAGAGAAGAGATGGGTTATAGGGAGGATGAATTCTTTCCTAATTACTTCCGTGATTCTTCACATTTCATTATGAAGACTACAATATTGATCATGATCAATTGGAACTTCCTAGAAGAATGATGTCAGAATTGTGAAAATATGACAACAATTTCATACAACATATTTTTTTATTGAATATATTATTTTGAGACTGATATGATGCTAATAATATGCTATACATTTACATATAATACAATACTTCAATGCAACAAAACAAAAAAACTATTCCTATGACATGTGACAAATTTTAGCGATGTGAAAATACCACAAAAATTCAAATACTGTGATGCTAGTCCACATAAGACAAAAAAAAAACATTTTTTGATGTTTTTTAGAGTCGTGGGTTCAATGAAAACTAGATGTGAATTCAACACAAAAATCACATCTTGAAATCTCGATGTGCGTAAGAAAAAAATATTAAAAATGGAAAAAAAGGGTTGTGGTGATGAAAACAAATGTTGCTATAGAATCCTATTGTAGTAGTATCACTACCAAATTTTAGAGAACAACCAATTATTCATGAAAAAGTGTATTCAATGAAGCATTGCATTCAATCAATATTTACATGATTTTTGAGTTCTTATATAGAAGAAGTGAATCAAGTTGGGAAGCCTATAGGGAGAAAATTATATAATTCAAATTATCTTATAATATCTCAGATAGGAAGTGTTTTACTGCTTGAAAAGGCATGGTTCATTTCTCATTTTCAGGACCCTTTATTCTCTCACTGAGTATAGTAGAAGACCCTTGGAATTCAGTGGAAGTCAAAAGTTGATGGAGATTTTTTAGAGGCATATTTCACCTTGTTGGGGTAAGAGCATGTTGTTCAAGGCCTTTCCTACATATTTGAAGGCACACTCTTCACATGGAAATATTGCATGTGGCATTATGGACCCATTATATTCACTCAAAGGTAAAAAGAGAAAAACGTCCCACATTGGAGGAGGTCTAAAGCATGATTTGTGGCGAGGAAGGAGGCTAGAAGAAGATCACCCTTGCTTGGATTGATCTCATGTGGAAATGGATGCACTTGAATGGTCAAATGAGGTTATTAATGAGGAACAATCCACTATATGGTTGAGAAGGATGTTACTTTTTTGCTTAAAAACATAAATATGCCCTCAAAAGGGGATTCAAATAAAGAAAGAGGCCAAACACACTTTAAACATGAGCTTGGGAATTGAAATTAAGTTATGGAGAGTTTGGACCTAGTAGGAGGGGATCCAAATAAATATATGTCAACTAATAAATATAAATTTAAGTAATGTTTAGGTCATCCTTGATCTAAAGTCATAATAAAACATAACTTTAAGTTATGCTTAGGCCAGTCTTGACCTAATGCAAAAAAATAACTATAAGAGGGTGATAAGAGGTGACTTATAGGAGAAAAAAGTTTATTTATTGTTGTGTGCCCATCTAGAGAGAGGAAAATGTGCACTAGCAATTTTATGATGCATCAAGATGTGTAGCCTATCATATATTTATCCACATGGATTTTGAAGTCGACTTGTCAAATTCTAGGGGCCTTCATGAGGTGTACCTAAATTGGGACTTATTTAAGGTTGAAGGATACAAATACTCTGAGGTTCATGGGAAAAAAAGGCATGGTTGAAAGTGTATGAGTTCACCTTCAAGATTAGTTGAAGGAATTTTGAGAGGAATAATTTAAGGGGAATTTCAATGTGAGGTTCTTCATATTTCTTTTTCTTGGATTGATTTGATGGCTAGAAATTACTTGTAAACATATGTTGGTATAATATTTGAAGAAGAGAAATTTTTCTCCAATAGGAAGACCTTAGGGTTGAGGTGAAACCCTCCCCTTGTCTTGATGTAATCATTGTTGAAGGACACTTGTTGTTGTAATTTCCTGTTTAGGGATATTCACTCTATTTTTTAAGGCTACACTAGCTAGGGTTGAAGGTTAAGTATGGCACATTAAGTCCTTATTGATTTTATGGTTAATTCATACTTGAAGAATAATGTATGTTTTGGTGTTTGGTAGCATCACAGATGTATTTCCGCACAAGTCTAAGTGTCTAGATGTGTGGAAGTCGTCCAAAGCCTTCTACCTTGACACTTTAATTTAATTAAAGGAATTATTAAAGTAAAGCCCTTTTATTAGAGAGTTGAGTTTTATTTAAGGAAATGTTTTAATTAACATTAGTGAATTAAATAATATCCATTGATCTCAAGTGAGCTGAGAAGTAATCTCAACCGTCAATCACTTTGGAGATTAGGGTTAGGTCATAACTCAATATTATAAAAGCAAGGATAGGGTGAAGGAGGAAGACACAATTTTGATACAGAGAGAGTTGGATCATGAAGGAATGTGATTCAAGGATATATTGGATAGGTGGAGAAGGACTTCCATATAGAGATCAAGTTAGGGAGAAGACAGAATAGGGGCAGTTGCAAGTGGGTTTCAACTGATTGGAGCTGCAATAACATGATTGCAATATATGGAGTTGTGTACAGTATTTGAATGTGTGTATGCAGGTCTTAGTGGAGACAAACACACATACACGTGTTTTCTTAAGGAAATACTAAGGTTTGTAGGTATTGTTCATAGTTTTTTGTATTTCTCTATGGGCCATTTTTGCAGGAACATGAGACCTTCTAAGATTTGAAGTTATTTGAATGATAAGCTTGGTTGATGGGAATAATATCTTTGTGTATTGTGGTTGATATTTTTGGTTTCCAATATTGCTTCCATTATCTTTATTTGAGTTGAATATTCCAGCAAGTGTATGTTGTTTTGTGAGCTGCTAATTTGATTTGTAGAAAGGAAATCACTAGATAACACGATACCTAGGTGCAAGAGTAAGGGATTTCAACATTGTATTAGAGTAGGCTCTCTAAGAGGAAGCTAGATCTTAGATCGATAGCAGGGCATATAAAATCTATCAGATCTATAGGATATATTAGCAGATCTATAACCAATAGGAAGAAATCAAGGATTGGATTTAAGGGAAACAATAGTACTAAGGAAGAACTAGGGTTTTGTAGTCATATGGACTTGTATGTAGGTTGCATAAGGAACATATTCATACATACATATATCTATTTAGAGATAGTCATGTATAAGCGAGTTACACTAAGAATGAATGAGTACATATGTGGGTTTCGGTAAGGAAATTCATATACATACATGGGTTTCAGTGGTGACAGGTGCACAGAAGTTTGTATAGGTCAGTATAGGGGAAATTTTAGCATCATGTTATTTCCAGGGTAGTTTATCAGGTCTAAAGGATGGCATAAACAAATCTGAGATTTGAATACAGATTGGATGGAGAATGCAACTTCCTATCTTGGAAAGTAAGAGTGACTTTGGTGTTAAAGAAGTATGACCTTTGGGATTTTGTGGACAAAGTAATTGTTCCACCAATAGATGTGATAGATTTGGCAGCTCATGAGAAGAAGGAGATCAAAGTTGAGAGGTTTATCTTGGATTCAGTGAAGGATCATCTAATTCCTCACTTATCTAAGAAGAAGATGGTTGAAGAGATGTTTGATTCCTTGGTAGGTTTATTTCATAGCACTAACATGAATAGGAATATGGTCTTAAGAAATAAACTCAAATATGTGCATATGTCTAGATCTGACAATGTTACCAACTATTTCATGATGATCACTTAGGTATGTGATCAACTTCTATCCATAGAGGAGAAAATAAAGGATGTATAGCTCATGAATGTGGCCTTGAATGGTATTCCCAAGTCACGTGAACCATTTTTCAAGGGAGTCTACTCTCGGAAACATATCTCAGATTTGTAGATACTTTGGGGTGATTACATCCAAGAAGAGAGTCAAGAGGAGTCTAAAAGCAACAATAAGGGAAGTAGTGATGTGAACTTGTCTCTTTTCAATAATAAAAATAAGGGAAAAGTAAAGAGTTCCAACAGGAAGGGTAACAATGATGGAGGATCATCATAGCTAGGGAAGAAGAAGGACTTGAGTAAACTAAAGTGCTTCTCATGCCATAAGAATGGGAATTATGCATATGAGTGTATAGAGAAGAAGAAGGGAAAAATAAAGACATAGAGAAAAACATCAACAAAGACACAACTAGATGAGTTTGCAAAGTTTGAGAAGCATTTCTCACTAGTTTCTTTCCTTTTTACCAACACAACTACCAAGAGTGCGTGGTTCTTAGATAGTGATCCATATCATCATATGACAGAAGAATGGGAGCTATTTAGAAATAAGACAAAGAGGGACACATATGTTCATGTGCATCTTGGTGATGATGACAAGTATGCAATGAAGGGAGAGGGAACAATTATGTTCCATCTTGAGTCAAAAGGTTCATTGGATGCCTAGGATGTGCTTTACGTATCAGGACCGAACAATAAGTTGTTCTCATAATAAACTATGGAGGATGGGGGTTTTTCTTTTACTTTTCAGAAATGGAAAGTACTCATACGTCTAGAGAAATCTATACTGGACACAATAATGGTTTTTGGGGTTAGAGAGGGAAATTTACACAGGTTGAAAGGAAATCATGTTCATGCCTTGGTACACGATAGTGACAACCTATGTGAGATATGGCATATAATGTTGGGACACATACACTACAGGGCATTGCCGATTATGAGGGGGATTGTTACAAGTCTTCCAGAGTCCAATATTGAGAAGTAGGGAGTGTGTAGAGGGTGTGCACTTGGAAAGATTGGCAAGGCTTCTTTTTGAAGCAGTGAGAGTAGGTCCAAGGGGATATTAGAAATTATCCATTCATATGTGAGTGGGATGATGTCAATAGAATTAGTGCAAGGATCATCATACTATGTGATGTTTATTAATGACATTTCCAGGAAAAACTAAATATCCTTTATGAAGACCAAGGATGAGGTCTTCAGTCAATTTGAAGAGTTTAGAGCTCAGGCGGAGAACTAAACAAGGAATAATATCAAGTCCTTGAGGTCGAATAATGGGGGAGATTACACCTCCAATGAATTCAAGGATTTATGCAAGGAGGCAGATGTCAAGAGGGAGGTGACAGTCTCATACAACCCTCAACAAAATGGGGTTGCAGAGAGAAAGAATCGATCCATCATCGGTTCTTCCAGGGCTATGATACATGACTAGGAGTTTCCCATGTTACTTTGGGCAGAGGCATGTAACATGGTAGTATAGTGTAGAACATAATTCCTCATAGGATATTAGGGGAAAATACTCCAGAGGAAGATTTTTGAGGAGTGAAGACAAAGATAAGACATTTGAGGAGTTTACATCCCTGTGCATGTGGAGAAGAGGACGAAGCTAGAGCCTTCAAGACAAAAGGGTATATTTGTGGGGTACAATGAGACATCAAAGGCTTACATGATATTCGTTCTAGTGCAGAGGAAGACAATTGTGAGTAAAGATGTTAAGTTCAGGGATAACTTGGCATCTAAGAAATCCCATGAGTCATCAACAATGACAAAGGATGAGTAGCAACAAGCTCCAAAGGATGAGCAACAGTAAACAACGAGTCAAAATTTAGGTGGGGAGGAATATTTATCCCCTTCCAGTTCTTTCAACATACCCAGGTGGCTAATACCGACATTTAGGGATGTTGGTGAGGCTCCTAGGAGTGTATTAAGAGAGCACATGACTCCAAAGAAGTTTCCAAACTATATGATGCTTATGAGTAGCATCATTGATTTTGCGCCTTCCAGTTTTGAGGAAGCGACAAATGAATAGGTATGGAGGGATTCCATGCTAAAGGAGTACACCTCTATTACAAGGAACAATGTTTGGGATATAGTGTTGATACCGAAGGGGAAGTTAGTTGTGAGTTCCATGTGGCTATACAAGATCAAGCATGCTGCAGATGGTAGCATCGATAAGTTCAAGGTGTGGTTCATGGTAAGAGGGTTCTCCCAGAAAGAGAGATTGGATTACGAGGAGACATTTTCTCCATTCATCATGTATGATTCTATTCAAGCTTTTATTTCTATTGCTTCATTTATGAAGTAGAGGATTCATCAGATGGATGTGAAGACAAATTTCCTCAACAAGATCATTGGGGAGGAAGTATACATAGAGAAACCTCATAGCTTTGAGGTACATGGGAGGGATTCTCATGTGTGTAGGTTTAAAAAATCCTTGTATGTATTCAAGTAGGCACCCAAGCCATAGTATTCTAGGATTTACAGATACTTGTAGAGTATGGAATTTACCAAGTGCGAGGCATATCCTAAATTGTACTTTATACTTGTTGGGTATGATCCACTCATCTTGGTTCTGTACGTGGATGGTTTATTTCTCATAGGTTTAGAGGAGCTTATTGCAGGGTTCAAAGAATATTTGTCTATTGAGTTCAAGATGAAGGACATTTTCTTGATGCATTATTTATTGGGGTTATAGGTATGATAGGTATCAATATAGATATTCCTTGGAAAAGGGAAGTATGCAA
The DNA here is from genome assembly GCA_009831015.1 of Picea engelmannii. Classification (NCBI taxonomy): domain Eukaryota; kingdom Viridiplantae; phylum Streptophyta; class Pinopsida; order Pinales; family Pinaceae; genus Picea; species Picea engelmannii. Next base: position 85,393 of record ML799416.1, read on the forward strand.
TTGAGATATTGAGGAGATTTAGGATGGAGGACTATACACTGATGGCTACACTTATGGATACCAATATGAAGAAGGTTGTCACTTAAGATTCATAGTTGGTGGATCTTAGGAGATACATGCAACCGATAGGTTCCTTGATGTAATTTTCCAACACCAGGATAGATATATGTTTTGTTGTGAACACCTTGAGCCAGTTCATGGTGGAGCTGACGTAGGTGCATTGGATATCAGTGAATCATGTGCTTAGGTACTTGAGAGGTATAGTGGAGTATGCATTCAGGTATCTTGGAGGAGATGGAGTGAGGCTGCAAGGTTATTGAGACTTAGATTGGGAAGGGATTGCAGTAGATAGAAAGAGCACCTTAGGGTGCTGCTTCAACTTAGGATCAACAATGATTACATGGTTTAGTAGGAAGAAAAATTATGTAACACTCAATTCAACAGAGGTAGAATATATGGAAGTGATTATGGCTATATATGAAGCCGTTTGGATTCACAATTTTCTTACATGTTTACTTGATCAGGGGTTGGAGACTACATTGATATATTGTGATAATTATATTTGTATCAAAATCTCAGAGAATCCAATATTCCATGATAGGTCCAAGAATAAACATATCATATATCACATCATTCGAGATATAATCTAGAAGGGAGAAATGAATCTTTAATATATTTCCATAGATGAGCAGGTTGCATATATTCTGTCCAAACTCTTGGTTAAAGGGAAGTTTTTGTTCTTCAGATACAAACTTGGAGTGGTGCAGAATACCTTCCTCGCTAAAAGGGAGTGTTGATGTTTGGTATCATCAGACAAGTATTTTTGCATAGTTCTAAGTGTCTATATGTGTGAAAGTCATCCAAAGCCTTCTACCTTGAGACTTTACTTTAATTAAAGGAATTATTAAAGTAAAGCGATTTTATTAGAGAGTTGAGTTTTATTTAAGGAAATAATTTAATTATCTTTAGTGAATTAAATAATATCCATTGATCTCAAATGAGGTGAGAACTAATCTCAACCATTAATCACTTTTGAGATTAGGGTTAGGTCATAGCTCAATATTATAAAATAAAGGCTAGGGTGAAGGAGGAAGACACAAATTTGGTACAAAGAGATTTGAATCACGGAGGATTTAGATTGAAGGATATCTTGTATAGGTGGAGAAGGAATTCCATATAGAGATTAGGTCAGGGAGAAGACAGAACAGGGGAAATCACAAGTGGGTTTTAGCTGATTGGAGTCACAACATCAGGATCACGTTGTACAAAGTTCTGTATAGTCTTTGAGTGCATACATGTGGGTCTCAGTGGAGATAGGTGCGTATACATAGGCCTGCTTAAGAAAGGCACACACATCTCGAGAAATGTGAAATAATGAGGTAGTACAACTGATCAAAGGTTGCTAAGGTTTACAGGTACTTTTCATATTTTTATGTATTTCTCTATGGGCCATTTACCCAGGTACAAGAACCCTTGTAAGCTTTGAATTTATTTGAATGATAAGCTTAGTTGCTGGGAATAATATATTTGTGTATTGTGGTTGATATTTTTGGTTTCCAATATTTCTTCCGCTATATTTATTTGAGTTGAATATTCCATTAAGTGTATGTTGTTTAATGAGCTACTAATTTGATTTACAACAAGGAAATCACTAGATAATAAGATACCTAGGTGCCAGAGTAAGGGATTTCAATAATATTCTTGTTTGTTTGTTCAATAAAGAAGGATTCCTACCTTGTCTACTTAATTTATAGTTTCATATGTGGTTGTATTTTAATTGTTCATGGTTGCACATTATGACTTGGTTCATTTTGTACTTGTTGTGAGGAACATCTTTGGAAGGGCCCTCCTTTACTTTTTTTCATATTGACATAGAACATGTAGTTAGTTAAAGCATGTTTATAGAAACATAACTATGCCTCATTCAATATGGTTTAAACCCTCTTGATTTTTTATTTTGACTCCTTCATCCAACTTGATAGGCACTATTCAAGTGTATCCCTTTATTTATAAAGAATAACATAAACTATGTTGTTTAGGGTTCCCCCCCTCGAGATGGAAAATGATTTTCCTAAAGTGAGAGGAAGAGTTTCTATGGTGACAATGGGAAACCTTCTTAAGTGCCTTTGTGGTTTCACTTCATTTAGGGACTTGAATGTCTTTGATTTTAGGCATGGGAGGTAACAAGAAGCTTGGAGAAACATTGTTATTGCTAGACTTGCAACCCAGATGAGTCAAATAAAAATGGAAATTGTTGTAGCTATCATACATTGTGGGTATACAAGTTGAATTTAAGTTTTTAAGGGACACATCTATCAATTAAATAGTAGAGGTTCTCTTGTTATCTAAGAAAGAAGTGGGATCTCTAAGGTTATAGTCATACCAAATGAACAATTTTTGGATAATTAGAATTGGCCTTAGCACTTGACACAACTAGTACAATAAGAAGGGTCACAAAGTTGATAGGTTCTAGAATTGATGTCATAATTGGAAATTCAATTATGGATATTCTAGCTAGTAGTGGTTTTACAAGAGGCAACAAACACAAGGTGATATTCTTCCATGGATATTATTTAACAAAAACTACAAAGAGAAACAATGATCCTCTCTAAAGAATATATTAAACAATCAAGATCTCTAAATGATCAAACAATATAGCTTCCAAGTTGTTTTTTGAAATTTTGACATAATCAGTCTCTCCTATTACTTAATTCATTTGGTACCAGTGCATTTCAAAGCCCTGTAACTTTAAAATACATAAATGGTAGGGAGCTACTCTATGAATACCCTGCTAGGAAGAAGTGGAATAAGGGAAGGAACTTTGATGCTCAACTTGAGGAATGTAAAAATTCCAAAGCATAATCCATCCTATAGAAATGATAGTTTGAAGAATTCTCCGTGTATGGTTATGGAGGAGAATAATGTAATACCTCTTTATAACTTACATGCATGTCCTCACATATATCTTATTATTCACCCAAAACTAAGGTACTATTGAAAATTCTCATTTAGTGGAACATTTTCCATCTAACACTTCAATTGATTTAGGGAAAATCAATTCAAAGGGGAGTAGGCTTGTTATGATTTGTAAAGATAACCTGCTTTAGTGTAGCTATTGGTATACTTTGTTTACAGAATTAGAATGGTTCTGTAGTAATTTATAATATTCTATCAGTTAACAAACTTTATGTTTGAATACATTTTATGTCAATCTATTGTACCCTTTTTGTTAGTTGATAGAATTTAATATAAATCCTAGTTATCCCACATAAAAAGGAAAAAGAAGAAAAAATGGGATCACTAGCTATATAAAGTCTCTTAGGCATTGGAGTAGGGGTCTTGTGAAGTTTGTTACTATAGGTGGTATCTAGGAGCCAATTTGGGCCAAGAACAATGTCCATACTATCCTTGGATTTGGCTCGGGTTGATTTCTCATTTTTTTGTCTTCCATTTGTTTGATATTTTTAGTTAAATTCATAACTCCTACCAATATCCTACTTACACATTAGGTGCATATTGATCAACCACACAAATTTGACTCTATATTTTCTTGTTATTTCTTCTATTTCTTACAATCAAGGCATAGGTAATAGATGTTGGATTTTAAGAACCATACAAATGCTCATCTTTTTTAATGTTAAATTTGTAATCCTTTTTAGAGAGCACTCAAAGAGCCAATCTCATAGTAGAATCTCATAGTAGTGCATAGACTTTGCATCTTTGCACTCAAAGCTCGAAACTGACAATGGGGCCTCACAACATCTCAAGATGAATTAGTGGCATTGGTATTCCCCCTTTTCTTAGCCCCTTTCTTTAATCTAAACTTTGAATGTGTATTTTAAATTTGATGTCCGTCGTAATTTAAACATAACCACATTTTGATACTTTCTATATCATTCTTTAGTCTTGTTTACTCGTTGATAGGGTTCTTGGTTAGACACTCTCTACTTCCCTTATATCAACATTAGCATTTGTGTTTGATTTGGTTTACTTGGGTTAATTATAGATACTTTCTTGAGATTCTCAACACCCACATAGTGTTTTGGGCATACATAAGTGTTGATAGGGTCAAAATTAATCTTTCCCTTTTCTTCTCTCTCTAGCACCCCATCCATGGGTCATATAGGTAGATTTGTGCATTTCTCCCACATATAGACACATTAGAGAGCCCAATTCCAATGTGGATTAATGAAAAATCCACAAATATGTCCAGTACTAATAGATTCTTGGGTTTGAATCAAGGATGAGTAATTGCAAATTTCATATTTTTACCAATGATTATTAATTGTGCCCTATACACCCTTGTGGGATTACTTTTCTTAAAAATATCCCTCCTTTTGACTTTCTTAGGACTCTTTTTTTTCTTTCAAACATTATTGGAACTTTACCATTTTTTTGCTAGAACTAGATCTCACCTTCACTCACCTTCACTTTTTTGCTAGAACTAGATCTCACCTTCACTCACCTTCACTTCAGCACTTGATTCACTTGGATTTATTGTATGCATCAAATCCTTCACAATATGGAATTATTGTCATTTGTTTCCTTCCCTTCAATTGGATTCTTCCCATTCTTCACCTCAATTATTAGATCTTGGTTTTATCCATGTGGGGATTTTCTAGATCCTCTCAATCCTTGTTCTTTTGGAGGATTACCAATGCCATAATGTAGAGATCAGAGCACCTCATAGTGAAGGGCCAACTTTATGTACCAATTGATAACTTTGTTTTTGTTTGTTATTAGTAAGTTTAGTGTTCTATTTGTAAACTTATGTTGCACCATATTAGAGACATGTATTTTCAATTACTAAGCATGGAGATTATTCACAAGAAGAAGCTTGGTGGGAGTGTTATTCACAACATCAGGCCCCCACCCTGTGTAGAGGGGAAACACGATCATGAAATTGGAGGTGCATGTCAGAAGAAATGTTTCAGATTCTCATTAATGAACAAGAAGGGAAGAAGTCACCAGATACTCTTCCTGCAGACAAGTGATTCTGTAAAACCCTCAATACAGCTTATCTCCGTTGCTTTCAAAACCAAATCCAAGAACATCAGCAAACAAAACAACACAGAGAGAAACAACAATTTTATCGTTTTTCTTGCAGCTACCATATTGTGTTTCTTGCAGCTACCAATTTTATTCATCCCTTTCAAATAATCCCTACCAACCTGTTGTACTAGTAGCAACTCCTTAAAATTTCTTCTTCTTTTAACACCCTTTTTCGAAGTGAAGGAATCTTGCCCTCCCCTTCCCCTTCCCCCTACCTTTGTTTCTCTCAACTTTCAAGCCCATTTTCAATCAAATCTTAGTGCTCTACACTTGTAAAGTTCCTTCAAGATCTCAGCTCCATATTTCTCTTTTCACTAAACTAAACCCAGTTTGAATATTTCCATCGAGCATCGATATAGGGCATGTCAATGAAAGATCGACATTGCTGGCCGATACAGTGCGTCAGCAAAAGATTCACATTTCTCACCAATACAGGGCATTTCAATGGAATATTCACATTCCACGACGATACAACGACTCTCAGATATTTCCTTCCTCTTTTGGTACTTCGATGCAAGATTCATTTTCTTCACTAATATGTTGGAGCAAGATCCACTTTCTCCGCCGATACACCGATGAGAGATTTGATTTTCGTGCCGATATGTCGACGATTTAACATTTTCCTTCCTCGTCAATATATTGACGAGACATTTCCTTTCTCCACTGATACATTGGTGGAAGATTCACTTTCTTTGTCGATACGTCGACACTCCATCCTATTTTCCCTTTGTTGATACATTGGAGATACATTTGCTTTCTTCGCTGGTACACCGAAAAAATATTCTCTTTACTCGTCGACACTCCAATGGCCAACATCTTCTTTCTCACTAATACACTGGTGAAAGATTCTCTTCTCTCGTCGATACGTCGATAGTTCGAAATATTTCATCCATGTCGATATGTCGATGAAATATTTCCTTTCCTCATTGATATACTAGCTAGGAAACTATTAAACGTGCACATGTGAAGTGAACTAACAAAACTTAAAATCCATGTACACGGTTACCTTTATCATTTTTTGTGCTCAAATGGCCATATAAACCCCTAAAACTTTGTTCCATACACCACTCTACACTATTTCGATGCCAAATACCTGCGGTCACCCAAGATTCCTTAAGAGTGCAAGGATAACCACATCATCACCCTCATGAACCATGTTTTGGCTACCTCACACTCGGGCTAGAAGGTATTTATTCAAAACCCTATTCACAACTATGCGACCCATGTTTTTAATAACTAAAAAAGGAAATCATGAAGGGTGGAATTGTGGGGTGGGAAGGGTAGGATCATGCTCAATAAAAATCCATTCCTGATTCTGAATCCTTTTCCCATTAGGGCCCAGTGCAGGTATTCAAAACCCTGTTTCTTCCCACTTCTTTTTTTTGTCGATTGATCCATTCACGGGAGGGTATTCATTCCTTGTCCATGTTGATACAACCAGTTTCCTCCCTCCTCCATAGACCAACCTAACCTGCACCCATTTCTTTTTAAAACTTTAATCACATGGGAGGGTTTTGAGCCAATACACAATCCATGTTTTACTTTCTTCCCCCTTCCAACCATCTCGTCCCTTCTTCCATAAAAGGATCACCGACATTCTAAATTGTTAATTCCATGATACAAAATTTCCACCAACACTCCCTAGAGCCCATGACCTTGGCATCATTACCCAGTGCATAGGTTCCAAACACCACTCTTAGGTTCAAGGATAACAACCAGGGCTTTTCACACTCATACCTTGGAATACTTGTCCTTTTTTTTTTTTCAGGATTATCATGGCCACTATGCCTGAAATTTATAGATAAGGATTTTTTTTTAATGGTTATCATACATTTCATTTCCCTACTTGGTTTCATATGTGATAACCAAAATAACACTTTGTTGTTGATAATATGGGTTGTTCATATGATCGACCATGGCTACATACAAAAGCAAAGGTGACATGAACCCTTTTATTGAGGTTTCATCAGGGAAGGAAGAAGAATAGGTAGAAATAAACACCCTAGGTTCTATATATGATGACATCTTATGTGTCTTTGACAAGGACACCTCATTCTACTGGGGTGAAACATACCAAATTTTTACCAACCAGACCTTCCCACAACTGCCAGAAGGAGATATAGACCTAGACAAATATCAAGCCATCATGCACTCTGGACTGCACACGATAGTTTCACATTTAATGGTCTTCCCTTATGTTGAAGTAATATCATGGATCATTAGACACGCCAATGTAGACAACATATATATAATGAGTGAAAAAGGAAAAGCTATGTACTCATTCCAACTATCAGCTCTCTAAATGTGTTGCCAATTTCCTACTGAATAAATATCACTAGATGAGGACTGGGTGAAGGAATTTCCCCAAAAACCTAGAGACATGATGAGAAATTAGTGGCCTCCAAGCAAGAAATTAAAGATGAGAGTGTCTAATGACTATCCAACCAACCTAGGGCTCCTTACCAATATTTGATAGAAATGTTATGCAAACTGTATGGAGAACTAGACACTCAAAACTTCAGGGTATCATGGGTACCTCTAATACACTCCATCACCATTACTGGATCGTTATTCAATTGTGATGACATCTAATCCTACACACTGGTAGAGGCAATATCAGTGGTAAAGCACATGGCTCCTAGGAAGCATTCAAGTTTTCACATGGAATCTTATCTTTTGGACGTAATGTGCATAATCTATGCTTAACCAGAGTTGGGTTGGGCCTGGTAGTGAAGAAATATCCCCATCCATGTCTACTAAAAATACCCATCGAAACACAAGTACCACGTAAACTACTAGAATATCTATGAGAAATTTCTTATTCCTCTATTTCAAGTATTGTTTTGTGCCCCTGCACCCTATATGAATAAAAAAGATATGGTTGTAGTAGGTTGGGTAGGGGATTGGTACCTAATGGAGCATGACACTTACATCATAGTATTCAGTTCCACCGAATCCCCTCACATACTTTCCAAGTTTATTCCCGAGAAACTTGTTTTGCACGAAATACCATAACAAACTCTGGTAAATGCGATAGGTGAAGCCCTTAACAAAGACATGAATATTATTTGGCCAACACTAACCCTTTGTGTTGGTGCTTATTGTTTTATAGATGCCAAGGAGGCTCAAGCATAAGTTGACACCCTAGGCAACTTCCACTTTGGAGAAGAAATATTCTAGAGGCACAACTCCATGAGAATCATCATCAAACACTACCATACATGAAAGTACACATGGAGTTACGAGTTTGAATCGTGGGAGGAATAGCAAATTCATAGAAGAGTAATTAATTATGATAAGTTGATTTTGAGGAGGGGAGGAAACTCCCAGTGCAAAGGTAGAGTACAATATGAAAGAGAAGATAGCGTTGTGAAAGAAACAAGGAAAAATTAGGAGTAGAAAACAAGGCAAAAGATGAGGAAGAACAAAATAAAATAAGGGAATAAGAAGCAACAATGGAAGCAACAAAATCAAAGATTAGAGGAAAATAAGAAGCAACAACAACAAAAGAAAAAAAGAAAAGAAAGGAGTAATAACAAAGGGAAAAATAAAGGGCCCTCGAAGAGGAAGAAGAAAAACAAAAGAGAGAAGGGGAAGAAATGAAGAGAAAAGAAGAAGAAAATAATAAAACATAGGAATAAGCATAAGACATAGACCCAATGGACATCGACATAGCAGGAACATCCTGAGGCATGCCTCTAACTATAGGACATTTTCCCCTAGGAGAGTTGGGACTAGGAGCGTTCACACTGTCCAAGGCATGAAAAGTGGCAAATCTGAACTCCTTCAGATTTCATGAATATTTAGGCAAGAATTTCCAGTAAAACATCAAAATATTTATTGTCCAAAGTTTCTCCACTTTCAATCATCATAGAGAAGGTTGTGGTTGAGAATATCATGGAAGATATTCCCTAAAATGGGACATGCAAACCCTATTGAAAAACTTGGTAGCCCATGAAGTTATTTTGGAATCTTTGTTGTTTCATAGAATAAGATCAATTTCAAATTACCATGAAGTATGGGAAGCATACATCAGAGATAAGGAAAGGGGAAATCATGAAATAAAATTCAAGTTGTATATTTCATTCTTATTTTTGTAATGTAGGAAGAAAACAAAATAGGGGAGGTTTAGAGTTTGTAACTATAACTTGGGAATTCAAGAAGTCCCAAGAAACAATTACCAAACTCGGTTATATAAGCCAAAAAGTACCCACTTAGAAGGGGCTCTTTGATTCTATAATTTTGGAGAACTATTTTTCTAATATCTTGATAACAAGAAGCCCTCGGGGCCATTTTGATGGAGAGAAAATGATTTTCTAATGATTCTTTACTTTGAACTGCTTCCAATGGACTTCTAGTTATTGCGAATGCTATAAGGTTACACTATTTATTTATAGACTTTTCTTATGTGAATGTTGTGCCTCTTACAATATGTTTTCTTCTTTATTATTAATGTTATGATATAAATGCATAGATAGGTATGAATGGGTTATTGTAGTAGATTTCTCTATGGATGCATTTATTCATGAATATATGTTAATAATCCTTGTCACGCAACAACTAATTGTGTAGGGGTCATATGTAAAGATTGGTCACATCCATATCAATTCATTTAATAGATTTGTTTCTCCTAACTAGGATAAGATAGTTTAGATTTAATTTTCTGCATTTAATATATCTCATACCTGCACAATTTGCATTTATGCATTTCATCAACCATTTACATCTCCCTCATACTAGTAATGGAAGCTAGGCCAAAATCCAAATGTGACTCCTATCCCAAATATTGTGGAGTCTAATTGGGAATTCACATTAGGGAGTACCCTTATCTATTGAAGGTCATTTCTTTCATGTAAACATATTTTTTTGGCATTATAAGGAGGGCCTTAATTTGTATGGCTAGTAGAAATTCTTGATCTTTGCATGGCCAAACTTCTAATAATATCCACCATGAAAAATAGTCTCATTTCTTTCCCAGTACAAAGGATAATACAGAGTTGGATATTCCTTATGAATATTCTCCCCCTACTCTTAATACTCCAGTTTTCAGAAGCCCCAAACCTTCACCTAGAATATTATATGTTGTACCCAATACTGAGGTCAACTAATTCCATCAGATAACTTGTTCTCTTGCCAAACAAATTGATCATTTACCTATAACACCTTTAGTACCTAGAAAACGATCTACCCATAGGCCTATAAATCAATCCAACATTCTTGTTGACTCCATTAAATACCTAGTTGAGTTCGACCTATAGGAAATACCACAACCCTTAGACTAGATACTTCCCACTCCTATAGGTTCCACTCCTTCCACCTACGAATCCGACTCTAAATATGGATCTGACAAGAAATTAGAAGGAATCACAATGTGGTTTGTAACTAGAACTGTGTCCCTACATGGATTTCACAAGGGGCTTTAAAATTTCCAAGACTCCTACATGACCTACCTAAATGTCTAGAAAGGATTTTTCTGATATTTGATCCTAACAAGTCATGTACCCCTTAATATGATATAAAGAATTTCTACCTAGTCATAAAACTTATGAATGTTGAACATGAATATGTAGTCTGCAAGATTTTTCCCTACATCTTTATAAACAAGGCATCCACATGGTATTATAATTTTCTTGTTGAATCCATAAGAAGATGGGATTCTTTTGAAAGGGATATCCTTAAAAAAAAATTGGAGGAGAAAAATCATGCAACCCTTCTTAGAAACTTAATTTCCATCAAAATAGAGAAGGAGGAAAAGATAAAAGATTTTAACCAACACTTCATGACTATATATGGGACTATGATTTATGTTAGACCAAAACATGTAGGTGTTAGTCTCATCCACAATATTTGGAGTTAGAATCCACGAGAGGGGGTTAACCCATGTTGCGAACATGTGGGAAGTGTTGAACCCGATGTCCAACAATCTCCCCCCAATGCGTGTCGAGAGATTTTTGAACTTGAAACCTGCCACTCTGATACCATTTGTTGGACTACGATTTTTGTTAGACCAAAACCCATAGGCATTAGTATCTACCAAAATTGTCATAGGTAGGATCCACAAGAGGGGGTTAACCCATGCCACAAAACTCACGAGAAGCACAAAACCCAATGTCCAACAATATACCCCCCAATGCATGTTGGGAGAGTTTCAAACTAAAGACCTGTCGCTCTGATACCATTTTTTGGATTAAGATTTCCATTAGACCAAAACCCACAGGAGTTATTCTCTACCACAATTGTCGGAGTTAGGATCCATGAGAGCTTGCTAAAGCATTCGTTGTAGAGTACTATACCTCTTCCTTACATCCCTCTATAGCCATGTTTGTTAAAAGATCTGGTAAAAAATCTGTAGTAGAAAATTTTGAGGACTCAAAGAACGTAGAAAAGGAAATGTTTTTTAGGTAGTAATTTAGGAACAAAAGATAAAAAAGTAGCCTGTAAGAAACCATTATTTCTGATCAAACCACCAGAGAAAGAACCAACTGACCTGGATAATGTGCTTAATCTAGTCAAAAAATTATTCAATGAGGTGGTAGATGTCGAGCCTCTTATATGGCATCATTCAAGCCTAGCTTAGCTCTCATTTTTCATCGCCTCTGCCTCATTTGAACACCCACTCATTATCAATTAACTATTTTATTGATGAATTGGCTCATAGGAGTTATATATTTCATTTTGGTTATTTTTCTATGAATTTGGTTAATAATTTTTTTGATTTTTGATTTTCCATTATAAATTATGTGCTAAGGATGTAATGTGAAGTGTAGGGCATCTTTCCTAGGTTACTAGTAATCTCCAAGTGTTGATAATTGGTCATGAAACATATTTTGAGTATGGATTTTGAGCACATGTGAATACCATGAATCAATTGGATCTTTTGGGCACTATTACTCTGATAACCCATTTTTGGAGATTTGTTGGAGCTATTCTAATACTAGATAACCACCAACATGGATTGTGGGTGCTAGTTAGAGTCTGCATGAGTGAGAATGTTTTTTCCTACTTCCTGGTTGAAAATATTTGTTGCACGAGGGTTATGCAGAGATTCCTTAATGTTACACAGAGCTTGATCCCATCCCCATGCTTCCAAATGAGTGGTGGATCGAACCCCCTTTTCCAAAAGAAAAAAACATGGCATGGAGGAGCGAGTTAGCTTACATTTGTCATTCATTTTCTTTGTTGTTTAATTTCTAAACTTGGGCTCAACCTAGATCTACATGATGTATAAGATTTGGCCCCAAGGGGTGATCTGGACATAGGGATGCTTTTAAGATATATGATGTAAAATATTTTGATTTCTAGAATAAAGAGATGGAGTGTCGAGACCTCTGCCACACTTCCTGGTTATTCTTTTCAATGCATGAGTTATGATTCAAATCATTAGTGTTGTTGTAATAGATCCCAACTCCCTACTCTCTATAGGGATCCCACTCTATATAATAGGAGCTTTGGATCTATAAATACTTGTCTTTGATGTATATAAATTTTATTTATTTAATTATCTAGTTTTACTTTGTTGTTGTTCTACTTCATTTATGAACCGTGGTCACATATGTATGGAATAATTGAATTTCCAAACCAGTCTACTGTATAAGTGTTTCTATGATAATGATACATCACTTGTTTGGTAAAATCATCTCAATTTCAATGCATAGGGGAGCCATAGGCTAGTAGGAATCAGAATTCATGCATACATAGTGCTCCAATATTTATAGTTAATCTTTCAATTAAGCATATATTGGATATCTCGTCTAGATAGATTATATGTTGTTTCCTTTATCGTGTTCTATTGTTTATGTCAATTTATTTTCTTTAGAATGATTGGTTGTAGAAATAGGTTATGAAAACACACTCATGATGAAAGTCTAATGACATAACAAGAGAAGTGATATCACATGACTAGGTCACTGATGATATCACTCTAAGAGGAGCCATGCATTAGATTTAAAATCACAAGTGTTCGAAGTTAGTTCTTGTGTGTTTTCCACAATGCAATTTTCTTCTTGTAGGAGCATATTAGGAAAATATTACAAGTTAAGAATTTGTATCCCACACATACAATGCATGGCATGTCACAAGAATATTGGAAACCCTGGTTGATAAGATAAAATGAACACGTGTTCCTAGTTAATAGAAGATATATATAAACATTGTCAATAGAACTGAATAAAAACACTGGTGAAGGGTCTTCTCATCACAAACCCTTCTGACCTTTTCACAAGAAAATGAATAACCAACCCAAACCACTTGAAGCCTTGAATATTAACATTAACCTGGATGAGTTTGGCATAGACAATTTATATTCTTACCATCTATAGCATCCCCAACCCCAAGTTGGGCTATGCCACACTAGAATTTCCAACTATGATACCATTAAATTAATAAGCATACTCTTCATATTAACATAATTATGCATAACCTTTTCATGTGGTGTGTACTAGAGAACAAGGTTCCTTCCTGGGACAACCTTCAAAAAATAAGCTTTCAAATACTGAGATGGTGTGTGTTGTGAAAGATGGATTTGGAAACTTGCTGTCATTTATTCTTAAATTGTCCTTATATCAAAGAGGCTTGGAAGGAATGCTCAAAACTAGTAGGATTTCCTTGTAGATGGGAAGGGAAAACAATTGGTCTTGCTTGGGAGTCCTGGTGGAGGACAACTACTCAGAATAAAAAAAAAAATTCTTCCACTTTTGATTATCTGGGGGTGTTGGTTGGCCAAAAACTCCTTAATTTTTCAGGAGAAACCATGCACTCCAAAAATCACCATCTCTTTATCTGTAGGCATCTTCAATGCCTTTCCTCAACACATTAGGGCTACCAAGCAAAGAGTGGATCTTGAGATTGATATTGATAAGTCTAATCCCTAGGGTTTCTTTGATGGGGCAACCCAGAATGCCATCTATGGGGGGGGGGAGCTCTCCTTTGTTTTTCTGATTCTCACTACTATGAAATTATCATGAACTGGGGAAGGCTCAAACAATTATGATGAAATTATGAGCCTGAAACTTCTCCTGGGATTTGCAATGGAAAAAGGTTGCAGAAAACTTTCAGTTTTGGGAGATTCTATGAATGTGATCAATTGGGTTAAAGGGATTCAACAGTGCAAGAATATTAGACTTGCTAGTTTATTATCTACTATCTAGGAGTTACTTCTCAGACTTGACACTTTTGAATGTCGACAAGTTTACAGGGAGAACAACCAGAAGGTGGACCAAGCCTCTAAAGAGGGGCTGTAAATGGTCTTGGGGACTTGGAAAATAAAGGAATTCAGGGATGGGATGACTCATGAGTATCATCACCGGCCCTTTATTGAATAGACTTACTACAACTTCTCTTTATGTAGCTGTTAAATCACTTTTTTACTGTTTGGGTATATTTGGGCTTCTACAGGAAGGCATCTGTTTGTTTTTAATGACAAAAACAATGATATTTTTCAGCACATTAGTCCTTAAGGATATAACTATATTTTATCTTTCTCAAACTCTATGATGTATTCATCATCTTAGTAGGCATATTTCCAGTTTTTTTTTTTAAAGAAGACCTCATAGTCTCATCAAAAGATTCAAAATCTATATTTTGGAAAAGGCAATTCACTCTTTTGTGAATATACAGAATGTAATTTTGTTCTCAACCGATGAAATGGAATTACGTTTTTTTTTTCCAGGGAAAGAAAAAAGCATAATTATGCATAATAACAACAAATATAGATATGCATAGTTATACAGGAAAAACCCATAATAGAAACTTAAAAATAAACACACAATAATTAAAAAAAACACATAATAGAAACTTATGCTTGTAAATAAGTCACCAAATGCATGCAGACCTTAGGATTTTCTCCTAGCCATAGACTCTGATGCTCATAAATTCTCAGCAGCAGGTTGCCCCTGAGCTGGGGATAAAACTCCACTAGGGAAAAGGAATCATAAGCCAGGCCAAGGTATATAAATAGAAAAAATGCTTAGACTAAGGTGCCAACTCTAGAAGATAGCCTACAAACTCTCATTCCTCACATGTCTATCCCACCCCAGGAAGTGTGCCCCTTCTCTATTCAATAGTCCTTCGATTGCCCCACTTCCCTTCTAGGGCTTCAACAATAGGCCAGACATAAAGTCACAAATCTCTGTACCTGTAGCTTGGAACCCAGGGAAACAATTCCCAGTAGCTCTCTCACCTAGAGAGAATTCTCACAGGCATGGCAAACCACTTCTTCAACATGCACATGGGCTTGACAACCTGTTTCTTCATCTTAAACCACCCAGTTTCACTGGTTTACCTACAACTGCAAAATATCCCAAGTACATATATGGTGATGGAAACAAGGTATGGGTGGTAGGAGAGAATGATGGTAATAATGAGAGAAGGATGGAAAATAGACCATTTCCCAAACTTTATGTATGCATGTTCCCAACTTGACACTTGTCATGTTGAGAACTACCTTGGGCCCACTTTCCCCCCACTTGGTTGATACATTCCTCATCATTAGGAACTTAGGATATATCCATAAATTATACTTTATACTTTTAGGAATATTAATATAATATTCCTTTGGGCTTAAGCCCCCTTGGCTTAGACCCTCTTATTAGAATATTATCCCCCCATACTCTTTTGGTCTGGTTGGTCTGCATCGATGATGCATTTTATTGATATCTGAGTGTGATTACATATTACAAAGATAGGCTCATTGGAATTTTATCATTTGGATCTCCAGCCTAATAACCACACAAGCACTCTGGCCTCAAAACATATATACAGAGGCACTTTGGCCCAAAATATCTTGTCTCAATAGACTATATGTACATTTACATTTACATTTACAATTGGGGTTCAACCTAAGGGTATTACACCATCAGACCAACCACTCTAAGAAAAACTATCATCAGTGGATAAAATCCATGACTCTGTTCATCAATCAATTGTTGGAGAAACAATCCATTGCTAATAACCAACCCCATGAAAAAAAAACCAAGGAAGCAACTAGAGAAGGGGATAATACTAATGATTTTTCCCTATTTCTGTGGGACTGCTCTTTAGACTCTTACGATGAGGAAATTGAGAAAATATAACTAGGGGATACACAATCCACTAAGATTTTTACAAAATATTACAATCTAAGAAGTAAGGGGTCTATATTAGACACCACTATTCCTGCTAAATCCGTTTCTTCTCCTAGGAAAATCACTCCTCATGTTACAACTCATAAATAGATCAATTATTTTCAAATCAAATCTACCCAAAGCATTTTCCAACCAGTCAAAAATATTGGGCATCCAATACTATATTCAATGGATTACAATGTCATAGAGCATATGAAGAATACCAAGGAACATGCTTCATTATCTGATATTTTCACTCTTCCACAATAGAGATATTTGATTGTCAACACTTTCAAGTCCCTTCCCTCTAAACAAAAGACAACAACAATTGTAGATACTAGTCCCAAAGATATTGAACCTAAAAAAGAGGATAAAACTTTAGTAAAATCCACTATTAATGCAAGAAGCATGGGGACACATACTAAATCTTAGACTCCACCTTTCCTCTTAAAATTTGAAAATTTCAATTTCAATGTACACAATTGTTTGATGGAATCATGCACTTCTTCAAATTCCATGCCATACTTTGTTTTCAAAAAGTTAAATTTGTTGTATCAACCAAATTCACTTGTTGGCACGTAGTGGGAAGACCCATGGTTCAACATGAATTCACCAACAAAACCCTTAGATACTGTCCCTTTCAACATCGCCATAAAGTAGGTGAAGTCTCACACAAGGTATCTATGGGGACTGCAAGAACCAAGTTTCCGCATAGATGAATGTATGGGAGGCAGTCCTTATAACTATTCTACTTAACATTTTTTCATTATACCTTATATCAGGTGCATAGAAACATAATAAAAACATGTAGAATATTCACAGTAACAAAACATATATCATATGCGCAATAAATAGAATAATCACATCATAACAAATAGACACCATGATTTAACGTGATTTAACGTTGTTCACCCAAGCTAGGCTATGTCCACAACGACTCACTTCTTATTATATTATTCAGAGAATCCATTACAAAATATGCACATTACACTCATACATTATGCCCTTGGTGTTCTCCTATCCCTCTATCTCTCTCCACCTCTCTTCTCTACTTACATACTTTCCTACTTCGTTCTTCATCCATTTTATAAATTACCCTCTGTCTACCCCAAAACCCTTACATATTTATACAATTACAATAGGGATTAGCCCATATCAATGGACCCAAAATGCCTAACAGATTCCAACGAGCTTCCTTCCTTTGTGGGCACTGATCCCTGAAAGTGCGTCATCTATCTTTCCTTGTTTTGTGCACTCTACACAGTTCCCAAAACTGGTCCCAAAATCCTTTCCCAACAGGCCCCCAACACTCACTTGTGGCTCACCCCAAGCCACTCAGTCCTTCCATTGTGCTTCCTATCACGTCTCAATGAACTTCTAAAAAATTTCCTTCATGGTTGCAAAATTCTCTCTTGCATGTGCTTATTTCTCCAAAATCCTCTGTGATGGTTGAACAATAATTGGAGTCTTTAGTTTCTCTGTGTTGTCTTTCACTTCTTTCTTTACTATTCCTTGTGCAACCGCAAGTTCTTCTGTCACTAAAAATTCTTCCTCCTGCAACGACTCAAGATTCTCTACAAGAGTCTGTTGTTCAACTCTTATTTGGTTGATCGCGAGTTATACCTGCCTATTCTAAAATATTGCAGTCATTCATTTTGTTATTGGAAGCGTGTTTATTATTTGTTTGAACTTCTATGCCTTCTCCTGCAAATCATGTAACCTATGTTCTATTTCTTGTAACTCTACATGCTCCATCAAATGGGACCATAGTTATGTACTTTCTTCATATAACTTTTCCCATTCTTCATCCAAACTCCTAATACTCTCCACGATGGTCATGGATATCTTCTCCCACTGCTCCCTTTATTTTGGTGGGGTACTCAGTGTTGTGTGAGCTTCCAAATCAACTATCTTTGCACAAAATCCCTGAATGGATTCACTTATCTTTGTCACTTACTCATCCAAAGGAGTATCTTCTTCTATTTGTACCGCTAGAATATTTCTATATACCTCCTACACTTCTTGTTGCAATATTTCTATTCTCAATGTGACCTCGTCCTATTCTAGCATGAGTTTGTTGTATTATGTGTGTAGTGCATCATTGTGTGTAGTCGCTTTGACCAATTCCATAGCATTTGATTACGCATGCAACTGGATCTCTTTTGTGACACTTGTCTGCAAGCTATGTAGCATGTTCAATGGTAACTGTGACAACACTAAGTCAATATGACTTAATGCTTGTGCACACTCCTGCATTTCTGTCATGGGGAAATCTTTGGCCTCTGCTGATATCTTTGTGATCCAATTCTTTGCTATTGCTGATGATGGTTTAGATGTTGTGAGTCATGACTATGTTGTCTGTACTATGCTCTTTGCCTTTTCTTCTTCTTTCATTCAGACCGACACTATCCTGGTCGATTCCAAAATCTAGCCCAATGTAGCTATCTATGCCTACAAATTCATGTGCATTTCCTCATGTTTCTGCATAGCTCGCTAAAATGATTCTTTGGTGAATTCTTTCACCTAATCTCCAATATTCTCCAATTCATATTTAGTTAAGACATGGGTAACTACTTCCTTCGAGGCTTTTCCTCTTCTCGTGTTTATGTGTTGAGCGCTCCTTAGGATGCTCTTTTCTCTTCTCTCTAGTGGGTGGTTTTGTTTGAGTGTCTCCTGTACCATTCCCTTGTTCTTTGTGTTCTTATTCTTCTTCTTGATCCTTCTCTTGGTGTTGCGTTTCCTTCTCTGTTGTTTCTGGCACTGGGATTTTTCACTTTGATTCCCAGTTGTTTACAATTTGGCTGACATCTTGTTCTTTCAACCTGTATTTAGTTGGAAACCATTGTTGATCCAGATCTCTCTTTGCTTGGATGTACATGTGGCATGGACCTACTTTGAATTTCATAACTTCTTTGTATCCTTTAATTATATGAGGTAGTATACGCGAGGTGTCCTCAATACATTGTCATATTGTCTCCTTATAAATGTAGAATGTGATATTGTTGTCCATTTGTTTGTTCTTGTGCGCGGTCTGCCATAAAGAAGCATACTTCCCCGCTAGATACAATTTTTGCGTACCTTCTAGGAACTGGGTTTCGTTCGGCTCCCTCTAAGCGACTAATGCAATCAAAATCAATAAACAAGCATAGTGAAACTTGGTATATTTATCCTGCGCTTCCCTACAATCTGTTAAAAATTGGTTCACCAAAAAATGTCATGCAGATCATCAACACTCCTACTGTGCACTTTTCTGTTGTTTCTATTACTCCTGCTGACACCCAATCTCTATGACATTTCTTGAGTAACTTGAAAGCCATCACCTGCATCGCAAACTTGATGGAATCATCGTTGATTCTCACGATGTATAATCTACATGCTCCTCTGTGTCTGCCATATTTGTCCTTCATCTTTTCTGCTAATGATTTTTCCCGAGTCTTATCCGTGAACAAGGGTAGTGGATCTTCCCATGCTATTGACAATCGTGTAATTTTCACTATAAGTTGGGTGTCAATCGACACTGGCATCCTCACTTTCAGAAGACTCCACATAGGTTGCACAACTATACACAACCTAGTGGGTGTCCTTTCTCTTTTCTTATTACAGTTTTCATTGGATGACAACAAATTAAACTTTCTTTGGAAATTAGTTCATTGGATTTTGTTTTGGTCACTCTTATTTGTTGAATTCTAATCCATAATTGAGGGGATCATAACCCACTCACTTCACGAACAAGGATACTAGTGTGGAATTACCTTTCTTGTTTCTATCTTAGTCTTGTATCTACACTTGACATAGATTTCTCTTTCTCCTAGAGGCTACCAAGCCTTAGTCCTTTGCCCTACACTTCATCAATTATCTAGTGAAGACAATAAAAATTCAGGCCAATGGACATATAATGTCTACACATGTTGTCACTGTGTCAATATCACGTAGCACTTTTTATAGTCTACACTCACTATACCACTTAGTTCACTGAGTTGGTTGTAGTGCTCAATGCATTTCACAATTTACTCTCTTTTAATTAATGAATATACCTAGGCACCTCCACACACCAATGGATTACACCTTCATTCGTCATTCCTTCAGTGAAGCCATTAAAATTATGTTCTAGCTAGACAACTCTCTTGCATAGAAATATTACTATATTGCTAGTATAGATTCTAATGCCCAATTCATTTGTGATATGTATGGGAAATAGAGGAAATGATCCAGATGAGGGTGTATTCCCAAGTGAAGTTCAGACCATGAGTAAATGAGTATGGGAGTGGGAGAAAAGTAACTGATCGAAGGAACATTCCTTGGAGTTCCTAGGGTGTGGAATGTTTAGTCATTTCTCAGATAATTTGGGTTAGGTATTTCACACATCCACTAACAATTGAAATGTATGGGGTCTCTCCTCTGGCTACAATTCTGACTAAATTTTATGGAAAACAAGAGCGTTGAGTAGTGATAATGGATACCAAGTAGATCTCTTGGGTGGTCCTATGAACACATAGAACCAAAGGTATGTCCCAAAAAATAATTCTAAACTCCCGAAGGGATGAAAAATTCCTAGCTACAAATGAATTCGCCCCAACAAACAAATAGACACCTAATAACAAATGAATTTGTCCCAACAATAAAGGAATTCACTCCAACACTCATATGGACGCCCAACAACAAATGAATTCTCCCTAGGACAAAGGAATTCATCCCAACACTCAAATGGATGTCCAACAACAAAGGAATTCACCCCAAAATAAAGGAATTTTCCCAACAAAATTTAAAAAATGTGGAGAAAAGTGTAAAAATGTCCAACAACAATTAAATGCCAAGGAAATGGATTACACACCCAAAAAGAGATGAAAAATGTATGGGAACTTCAGTTCAATAACCATACATTAAGAATTCTCCCAGAGAGAGAGAGAGAGACTCCCAGGAGAGAGAAAATTATTTTTGGAAAGTTTTCTAACAGCTCTGAAAGGATGGCCATGGATTTCCCGTTGCCCAAATCACTCAACGTTGGAGATTAGCTATCTTTTGAAATAGGTACACTACTAAAAACAATATTCTTTGTCTTAATAACTCTCACACACTAATAAAAAAATAGGTGTAGTAATCAAATCCTCATACATTCAAATGAGATATGGATAGACATTAAAAATAACCAGCGAGATACCATAAAACACAATGGAGAATTTAACCACAACACACAGTAATAAAATGACTCAACGAGACATGATTATTTTACCCTGGAACACAAATTGGGAAAACAGTTCAAATGGTGCTCATTGTTCTTCTTTCTGCAAGTCTGCAAGTCTTTACAATGCTCTCCTTCTCCTTGGAAAAAATCCCTTTGAGCATGAGCGAGAGTGAAGAAATAGGGAGAGCTAGGGGGTAAGGTAAGACCAAAAACCATGGATTTTCAGTTCCTCTTCCTTAGTCTTCTCTCCTTGTCATTTTAATTATTTTATTTAAATTTTTAGTTATATCTTTATTTGTCTTATTCCATGTAAACTTGCATTGTTTTACGTGGCTTACATAATGCATTATGATTGTCAATTTGTTGTGCATGTACTGAGTCTTATCCACTCTTAAGTTTGGATCCATTTTTGAATCAAATTCCTTCACCTATATTAGCCTGTGAGTCTTGGGATATACTCATATGCTTGTTGGGAATTAGAGGAATGTTATTTTTTAAATTTGAATGTGAAATGGAAATGGTTACTTTTTTAGTGAACTATGAGTAAATCCTTGAAGTGTTAGTATATGCCAAAGATATTATATCTAAGTTATACTAGTTCAATATCATGAACTCAAACCATTACTTAAAGTTTCCATCCAAACATACATAGCAGCACAATCAATCACAAGTTTCCATACTAATTTGTAATCATTATCATTGTCTTCATCTTGAAAGAACTTGTATAAACAACAAGAATATTCTATTAGGATATTGAGTTATTCTAGCTAAATCTCCTATGTTCTCCTCCACTAGTATGATCATGTTTTTCATTATGGGTTCCTTCAATGCAACTCTATCCTTTATAGGAGCTAAACTAGATTCTAGTTGGTAAAATGGGATTGCATCTCATATTGTGAGCTCTTGGCTTGATAGTGTGTCAAGTTCTCTTTGTTTAGTGTCATTGTCACTTATGCTAAAAAAATATAAGTGTTCCTCAACTTGATTATGCTCCCTTAGTGATGGAATTTATTTCTCCACCACTCTTTGTAGCACAACCCTTTCATTAGGTTTCTCCTTTTGTTGTTCAATATCTCAAGGTTTGTCTTCTTTGAGGATGACATATTGACTATAAATAATCTCATGCTCATCTCAGAAGCCATAAATTGTATCCCTCGACTCCAACAACCCTTTCATATTTAATGAAAATACACTTTTTGGTTTGTTCATCCAACGTTTTCTTGTTTTTCTTAGGTACATGCATATAAGCCTCATAACCAAAGACTCTTAAGTGAAAAACACATGTTTTTTTCCCACTCAAATATTCCTCCAGTTCATCACCCAAGGATAAACTAGGCAAAAAATTGACCAAGTAACAAGTTTGTTGCAATTTCTTTAGCCAAAAAACCTCTACTAAATTTTACATCATATATCATTTACCTTGGTTTCCTAGTTCAATTCATATTCTTCTCCACTCCACTTTGTCATGGAGAATATGGTGTAGTTTTCTACCTTGCAATCATATGCATTTAATAGAATGCATCAAACTCTTTTGAGTAGTATTCCCCACTATTGTCACATCTTACAAATTTCACCTTTCTACTAGTTTTCCTCTCCACCATAGAAACAACATTCTTGAGGGATTAAAGATCTCACTTTTATTCTTCAAAAATATAATGCATGTCATTATCCTAAAATCATCTATAAAAGTGGCAAAGCATCGAGTACCACCAATAGAGGCCTCATTCATAAGCCCATGTATGCCTGAATTCATTAAGTGTATTATCTCTCTGGTTCTGTGAGAGCCTAATGAAGACTTGAACGTTGCATGTTTACCCAAACACACATGATTCACAAAACTCAAAGGAATCATAATTAAAATTCATACCTTTAACCAATCCTTTGGAGTGCAAGTCTTGTAGACTTTGTTCATTCAAGTGGCTCATCCTCTATGCCAAATCATGCATCTTTTATCTCCTTTAGATGTTTCCTTGGTGGTTTGACTCTTCTCATTTGTTGCAACATTACTATTAAATTCAACATGAGTATTAACATCTAGTCTATAGAGAGTACCAACCATGATGCCCTTATATAATACCAATGCACCTCTCACAAGATTGTGCATATTCCTTGTGAAAATTACATCAACGCATTGGATTACTGAAAGAAGAATCCTCTTCAACCTAGTTACTAAGTCTTGCATTAAGCAAGTACATGATTATTCCATCTCCATATCTTATTGGAATAGATCGTCTACCTACTATGTCCTAAGAGGATCCTCCCTCCATTTAACTCTTCATAGGAATCAAGCCACTTCCTGTGTGGAATTATATGAAATGATGCCTCACAATTAATAATCCATGCTTCACTATAGGCTTGATCATATAAACAAGGTCTAGTAAAATACATGCCCATTTTTCATCATTCTCTTTACTAGTAGAGACCACCGAAACAACATCCTCTTTTTTATTTCCCTTGTAGAGAGGGAAATACTTTTTTATAAGACCCTTTTGGTTGCATTTCCAACACACCACTTAATATTTTCTCTTCCTATTAGTTGATATACCTTTGGATTTGGATCTACCATGCAATCCATTGTCTTTCCTTTATCTAGAGTGGCCTCTTGTAAATAATTCCTTTGAATCTAAAGACACTCCTATTGATAGTCACCTTGTTTCCTCATTCAATAATTGTCCCACATTGGTATAAAACTTGGGATTATCCCCACAAGAGTATGTGATATCTATTACCAAGTTCTCTCGTGAATTTGGCTTACTAATGAGGAGAGAAATACATTGATCCTCTGAACTCTAGTGATCTCCAGTGGCAGGTAATTATTTCATGAATATATTAAACTTATTTAAATTCTTGGAAAACTTTGCTCCTTCCTTCATATTTTGTGTGGAAACATTTCTATTGACCAATGAATTCAAAGCATACAAATCATTTAGCTTCTCCCAATTTCCTTTTTCAATGGGGCTTCAAAGACATTAAGAATCACAAACTATGCAAGGGCAAGACAAATTGGAAATCATGCTCTCATATCAATATTGATCTATTCCACGTCACTTATATCCACCTAAAGTTGAAAACATTAAATTTCTCAATATCCACCTTCGTTACTATTTTTCAAGTCTCTTTAACTATTTTTCCTTGGCCTCAATGCTTCCATTGAGTAAAAAACTTTGTCAAGAACCACCAACTCGTAAACCTAGACAAGGAGGATATCATAAATACCCAACTTCCCCCCCCCTTCACCCACCATATTTCTAGGTAATGCATCAAATGAATATTGTGAGATTTTTAGATCCTATGGGAACCCCCCTCAATTTTTCTTCATGCTACAAAAGTACACCTCGACCCTTGTGACCTTCCTCTTGCTTTGCAGGGTGAACATACACAGTATAGAAAATTATCGCACATTGCAATCTCTTGTAGATCTTTTGTTTAAAGAATAAGAAATGCAAAGTTAAAGAAGCAAACCAACTTTAAAAAGACACACAACTTTAATTTACTTGTAATTTCTTGGGACAAATAAAAATAAAAAAATACTCGTATTATTCATCATTTTTTCTTTTATAAAAAATAAAAATATTAAGTAGTTGTTTTCTGTTTTTAAAGCAAAAAACATACTTGATAATTTTATGTACATTCCATTTTACAATTGGAATTTGCTATTTTTACCACATTTTCCCAATACGATGAGAATCAAATTACTTAATTCGAATTGAGCCCATTTTTTGGGGGTCCAATAATTTAACTATTCAATGGTTAGTTACAAGATTAAAGATATTTGCATGGTTGGAAAATAATAAATGTCTATATAGTTGATGGATAATGATCCCTATTCACATTCACCATCAACTACTATCCTAATCAATAGTGTTAAAATTATAAAACACAAATCCTCCCAAAATTAATTATTTTTTCATGTTAAAATCATGGAACACCATCGATCAAAGAACAACGACAACTTTTTGCAATGTAAAATCTCTTGTATTGAATATAAAGAAGGCTAGACTTATCCGTAACAATTTCAAAAATCGAATTTTTCCACTCCTCTAAATCTATATTCCAAAAGTTGATTACCGTATACTCTTATCAATGAATATGTTTATGCCCATTGGGCTCATTTCAACAAATCTTTTAATACATATGTCGTATTTTTGCTTACCAAGTTATTTCCATGTCAATCAAGTCTCAGGAAAACACTATATTAATATATATCATCTAGCACAACTATATTATTAAAGGTGATTGATACATGGGGTCTTCACTTAGTAAACTTGTTATATGACATAACACGTGAGTTCATGGATATGAAATGATATCTCTAATTTCACTAAATATTGATAAACACTTTATAAAATCTTTTTGTTGAACCCCCCTCCCAACACATATTTCCAATAAAAAAACCTTATTAGTCCTTGTCGAAGGCGTAGAGGGACTATAGTGATCGATAATTCATTGACTTCATATTAATATGTCCTTTGACTACAAATTTTCGCATCATCTGTATTGTTAGAACTGTAGAAGTAAAAAAATATTTTTTATATAATAAAAAAAAACCTTATATGTCATTGTCTCATTGGAGAATATATTGGAGGTCTTATTTCCAGCTTTGTTGTTCCCAATGTTGTAAATGTTTAGATATCTAAAGTTTTGATCTTAGACACTCTTTTAAAATTTTTATTACATTTTTACTGAAATGTTTACATACTGAAAGTTTTGAGCATCGACGTTGTTTTTTAATGTTTTTATTATTATTTCTATTTGTATTGAAATGTTTACATACCAAAGGTTTAGAGCATTGACACTTTTTTTGAGGTGCTTGAATAGGCCTGACAGCTTAAATGTTTACATAGTACGAGGTCTTTAAACATGCCTGACAACTTAAATGTTTGCATACCGCGAGGCCCCTAAACAACCTGATGACCTTAAATGTTTACCTAAATAGGCTTCTCAGAGTACATTTTTCCTCGAATTTTTCCATACAATGTTGCAGTGAATTTGGACAATATTGTTGTCCAGCGCCAGTTGCATAGCCATTTTATGTTTCATACTTCTTCTATGCTTGGAATGCACTTTGGTCATCATTGAAGATACATACATTGTTTACTGGTTCGGTGGGTGCTTCTTGTTTGTTGGTTCGTCGGTTGCTGCTTGTTGTTGTTTGGTTCAACTTTGCAAAGTTGAGGACCTACACCTACAGTTGGACCTGTTGGTGCTTGTTGCTTTCTTTTGTTTAGTTCAAATTTGTAGGGTTGGGGTCCTACATGCGCAGTTGGAGTTGTTTTTTTTTACTTTGTGGGGTCCAGGTGTTGCACCCACAATTCGACCTATGCTTCTGTTGTTCATCATTTTAGAGTAAGTTTTGATGCCATAATTTCATTTCTATTCGTTCTTTGTTGTTCATTGTTTGCAGTTTTCAAGTAAGAATGTTTGATTATTTCTACTGGCATGCTCGTCATATGTTTCAGGTTCCTTCTGTGCTTGGGCTGCAATTTGGTAATCATTAGAGATACATATGTTGTTTATTGGTTCAGTGGTTGTTTCTTGTTCATTGGTTCGTCGATTGCTGTTTGTTGTTGTTTGGTTCAGGTTTGTGAGTTTGAGGTCCTGGGGTTGTAGTTGGGCCTGTTCGTGCTTCCTCGCTAGTTTGTTTCTTGTTATTTTATTTTGTTTTCTTTGTCTTTATAGGGTGGGGTCCTGCGCCGACAGTTGGAGTTATTTTTTTTTCATTTTGTGATGTTCAGTTCCTGCACTCGCAAGTGGACCTGGGGTTCTGTCGTTTTCCATGTCTGGCGAAGTCGAGATATAGCACATGTCCCGTTCCAGCCTATCCTACTCTTAAATTTTGCTCCAATTTTTTTTCCTAGCCCTGGACCATACCTACATGCTTTTGCAAAATTCTCTTGTAGAAGAAAAGGATACTGAGATGGTGCTAGCAAGAGTGGTGTTCCGTGGATTGCAAATTGCAATATTTAGTTTCTATGTTGCTTGGTGTGAAACATTGCTAGCATAATGAATGTGTTCTCAAATGCATCACACTATTTACATTTGGACAAAACCATGATCATTCTAGGATACTTCAGTGTTGACATGATACAAAATAGTGGCATAACAAATAATTGGACAACTACATGTGCAATTACAATTTCCGATGTATTTTTGTTAAGATAAAACATGTGCAAAACACACTTATTAACCATATATGGTGAAATGTGCCCATATCACAATACAACCTCTTTATCCTATACGTAGACTGGTTTGACCACGATACAATTTGTCTTGTACTTGAAATATGAGATGTACATCGAAGATACTGCAAAATTATATTTCCATGTCTCAAAGCATATCTGGATACTATGCTGCACAAAACCAAAATCATTCAGCTATGGCCATGCAGTTTCTTAATATTTTCTAGATTGTAATATATTTTGGGTAGGAAAAACTCTATATAATTACAACCATGGATGAATAAAAGAAATGGTTCATGTTTCTAACTATCTTTTATTCTATTCCTTGATTCTCATTTATTGTATGTACATATTACTTGTTCTCCCTTTCATACCAACTTCCATTCATGTTCATTGTATTTTGTGCATTCCCACATTGAAACAAACAGAATAGCTGGAGAAAACGAAGGAGTCTTTACCGCAAGTGTAGAAGAGGAGATACAAAGGTACATGCGTGTACTGTTATTTCATATTCCATTGTTTTTCATTTCATTTATTGTCTGTATATGTGTTCACCTAATTTATTGTATGTAGATATTGCGTATCTTCCTACATAATAACTTATCTTGATGTCCTTTGTATTTTTTGTGCCGCTACATTGAAATAAATCAAACTCTGTTTATTTTTTTACATGTCTTCCTGCATACCAACTTCCTTCATGTCCATTGTATTTTTTTGCATTGCTACATTTAAACAAACAAAATAGTTGGAGAAGACGATGGACTCTTTGCCGCAAATGTAGAACAAGAGATACAAAGGTCCATGATTCTACTTTTATTTCATATTCCAGGGTTTAGTATTTCATTTATTGTCTGTATATTTGTTCTACTTGTTCTACTGCTTTGCACCTAATTTATTGTATGTAGATACTGCACATCTTTCTACATAGTAACTTATCCTCGTGTGAATTGTATTCTCTTTGCTACTATATTGAAATAAATAGAACTATATTTCTTTATTTTACATGTCTATCTGCACACTGACTTACCTTCATGTCCACTGTATGTTCGACGTTGCTACATTGAAAGAAACAAATTAGTTGGATACGAAGATGAATTTTTATATGCCATAGCAGAGGGGGTTGAAGTACAATCTTTGAAAAGGTATACCAACTGTGCTAGTAAATCAAACACACAAAACAGGTGGGTGCATATAATATTGGACTAGAAAATGATGATTTGGCAATAATGGGTCTTTGTTTAGACTTCCCACTTCCAAACATTGCCCTCCCCATTTCTAATTTTCCCACTTTCTATTATTTGTTTTTTTTTCCTCTTCTATACTTAATCGAATTCCCCTTCGTTTTTCTCGTCTACTTTCTCTTTCTGGTTTCTTTTCTTAGTTGTATTTCTGAAAATGTCTAGGTGTGCGAGTTGGCAGACTCACGGGTTCAAATTTATCTCATGCTTCTATATCACGACTTCGACCGATAGTTTCCTCATTCCATACTTAGCCACTTTTTTTATCACGGGTTCCTGAACTGGCGGGTTCAAGATTGTGCCTCTAGCTTCGGAGGTTCCATGATATACAGATTGACCTTCGTACCCCACCATCATGCCCTATTCCCTGTTACACATTTTTGTAGTCAAAAAATCCGAGGCATACAATTTGACCATCGGGTTTTCATGTTTCCTGAGTATCCCTTGACACCCTATTTCGTATTCCATCTCCTTCGACCCTGTATGTGACATTCAAAACAGTTATGGACAATATACAATTCATATGCTTATTTATTCCTTCTGATGTTCATCAACACATGTTTGCATCAGAAAAAGTTGGACTAGTGACATGGCCATGAGCAATCAATCATCGCAAACATCAACAGATCGACAAGGCCAAAGGTAAATATTCACACATTGTGTTCCTTATATGTTTACCAAACAAATATCCTCAAGTATTTATTCATCTATGCCATGATAAATATGTTGATGTCATCTACAAAACATACTTTGTAGTTCACAAGAAGTATCAACGAGCGTAAGTGAGACACCGAACATAGCGCAAGTTCCGTAGACTAAGAGGTCTAGCTGCAAAACTCTGGCTCCATACTTCATCCAAGTTGTGCGTCTACTTGTACATTTATTCTAGGAAAAAAGAAAACAAAAAAATAATGCAGACTACCATTCACATTAATTTTCCTGTTCAAAAAATTTCACCAGGTCTAAACTTATAACACCCAAAATACTATCAATAGAGGGCTTGAACAACCATCGAATTGGACAAGTGTTCGTCGGGGACATAATGGTCGTCTATAGCACCTACTTGCACAAGGAATACAAAACTAGATCCATTATGCGTGCTGACATGGAAAACAATGAAGACCTGATGATAGTCACACTGACTATTCCCACACAACTTGTCTAGAAACATGCATAAAAGATATTGCCAGGTAATGGGATATCCATTACAAATTTTAATATATTTCCCAAAAGTATATATGACCATGGTGATTGTGATCGGATTATATCGCTCAATGAAACAAGTATTGTGGAAAAAATTCCCGTGATTTGTTCAGAATATTGTTTCGTCCCGGACACAACAATCAACCAACTTGCACAGAGCAATGACACTTACCCAATCAGAACCATTGGTGCAGTTGTCACACTCGTGAGAAAAATTGGCTTGCAACACATTCTCTATATAAAATATGGATAGTCATACAATGACAAGACAATGCTACCGTTCTCCATATCCAGTTTTGTCCTTTACTTTCACATGTCCATGTATCTTAGTTATGTTACACAACTATTGCACTGTTCCATGTTGCAGTGGAAATTGTTTGACACCTATTCAAATTTGTTTTCCTCAATGGAATGACAATTGCATAAAGGGAAATTTCCACTTATTCTCTTCAAAAATATAACAGAGAAAAGAGATGTTAAAGAAGGGATCTTTCGCACAACCCAAGCAACATTTGTAGCAGAGTTGCAAACAGACATAGTACAAGATCTCAAGAAGCTAACTAGCTCTACAACTATTGTGCGTATACATCTACAATTTCATCCTCACTTTTCTCATACAAATTGCCTTCACCAATTTTTTGCAGTTTTTCTTTTTTTGTTGTGTAGTTGTATATTATATTGTTCAATATATTAACTGCTATGCTCATGTGCACATGTTGAGGGTGTTTTGGTTGTAGTGAATGCGTACTCGACCCTCTTCGAGCCTGTATGTGTCAAATTCAATTCTCCTGCTTCTGCCTCTTCTTTCATAAATGATGATACAATTGATTGTCTACGATGCAATAAAAAATGCCCTTACATATATAGACATTGTCTCAATGTTGTCATCCGAATCGTGGGCAACACAATCATACATTGTTCAATTAGATATCCTCTGTTACAAGATGTGCTTCCTGGGTTAGCAGAATTGCAATATGAAGTATACCTACAGAAAAATGAAAACAATGTCTACATGATGTGCAACTTTCATATACATAGCAAATTTATCTTAAATGAGGACAATGCAATACTGCATATCGACTAAAAGAAAAAAAAGAAAAGAAAAAATCATATGAAGCTTTGGCCAAAAATGAAAAAATCTCATGTGTGTCTGTAATTTTTCTTCAATACCCAAATGAATGTTTTTCGAACTCAAGGAGTTCTTAGGAGTTTACATCTATGGCTGTAAAATTTTATTTCCAGATAATTTGTCTCTTTTTGTGCACTTGAAAAACAA
The DNA here is from genome assembly GCA_009831015.1 of Picea engelmannii. Lineage (NCBI taxonomy): Eukaryota > Viridiplantae > Streptophyta > Pinopsida > Pinales > Pinaceae > Picea > Picea engelmannii. The sequence goes on from ML799416.1 coordinate 116,622, forward strand.
GGAGAATCTAACTACAAATCAAATCGTTGTTGTTATTTTGATGTTTTTTTGCATCTTCCCGTAAGAATTTTGCATATTTGTTGGGGTGTCCAAATGAAAAAAAAATGGTGGCTAGTTGTAGATTTGTTGGAGGTGTCTGCACTTTTTTGGGTGCCCAAATTGGAAAAATGTTTTCCAATTATATAGCCATGGCAAGATTTCTGCATTTTTTGGGTACCCAAATAAAAAAGAAGATGATCTCCAACTATACATATATGGTATGATATCTGCATTTTCTCGATGCCCTAATTGAAAAAAAAAGGCTTAACATGGATTGAAGCATGAGCTTGAGATCTTCATAACTCCCTATAGAGATTGGGGAGTTCGGGCATTGTAATTCATACAAGAAGGTGCATTTATTGTTGATGTACAAGTGCATAGGATTGTTCGGTCCAGAAATGGGAAGCATGAGGAAAAACCCCATACAAAGTATCCAACTATGAATAACTTAGGCCCATCCTTTGAATCGTCGAAATGGCTTGCTCCTCTAGGTGGAACCATCAGGCATTTCCAATAATATTGGAAATTTGGCATTGTTAAAACTGGCAGTGATAGAACATGGCACTATTAGAAGAAAATGTCCATAATGATCTTGATTCATGGTAAAATAGTAATCGACAAGTTTCTTGTTCCCCATTTGGGGGTTTGGTTATAGCTGGGATACAATGGTGAAGCTCCGCTAGTTTTGTGTTGTCTTGTGTTTGGCAGACTTTTGTTCATATCTCATGGCCCTGGTTATTTTCTCATGGGAACATATACCAGATGTAAGAGAAAATAAATACCACTTGTGGTTTTTTTATATATCAAATTGTTTGATGCATAGGTAGATACGTACTGCTCTATGGACCCTTCTGGGATTTCACTTGGCACCTTCTGTGTTCATGCATTGCCTTGTACCTCGACTTTCAATACATCTGGTGTTTACTTGGCTCTTGGTTGTATGCTTTGTTCTGGAAAATTAATGATACATTCAGGATCTTGGTGGTTTTTCTATGATCTTAAAGAATATACAGGACCTGCTTTGCCTTTTAATATAATATCTCTACCGCGAATGTAGTATGTAGCTCATTTTAACACTTTTCCTTGATCGATGAACTTAGCAAAATCCATCTCCAGGAATATTTTGAAATAAAAGGATATATACTATGTGAATTCCAATGGAACTATCATATCAACCACAGAAAATTAAAATTAAAATTCGTCTTAAAATTCAAATTCCTCGTTGTTATACTTACGGTGGAGTTGACAGTACAATAATTTTACTTAAACATCCCAAAATTGATTTTCTTGTGGCTTTTCGATGCTTCTCTTATGCAAACACATCCTGGAAACTGTAAGCATGGCTCACTTTATCTATTCCTTGATTGAAGAGATTGTTCACTTATTTAATGCACTTCATAGTTACTGTTAAGACTATCAATGGGGATTTCTTACACCAATTCCCGCTTCTGAAAATTGCCATCCCCTTTCTTTTTTCCCTCTGCTTTCCCTTTCTGGTTACTTAGTCATTTTTTGGAAAATGTCTAGGTTCGGGGGTTGGTGGATTCACATCTTCATATTTCCACTAATACTTTTATATCACGAGTCCAACCGACCACTTCCCCGTTTCATATTCAACAAACTTTTTGGATCACAAGTTCCCAGGTAAGCGGGCTCAACATTGTGTTTCCATTGTTTCACCACCTCAAGCAACACCTAGACTTCCCCGATCTACAAATTAACAACCAAATTACCCTTTCTTTTTCTTGTTTACTATCCCTTTCTGGTTACTTAGTCATTTTTTCAAATGTGTTGTTTTTCTAAATGTATCATGATTTTATATACAACACCCGAAGCTCCGCAATATACAAATTGACCGTCAAAGTCCGTCATTATACCCTGTTGTGTGGTACACATTTTGCAATAAAAAATTGGGATACATACAATTTGACCATCGGGCCCTCACGTCTCCTGAGTAGAACTTGTGGCCCTATTTTCAAGCTCGTCAATATTCCCTGTTCCCAATATGTCTCATGCTTTTATATCATGAGTCTAACCAACCGCTTACCCATTAATGCATACTTGGCCACTATTTCCATCGTCAGTTCCTGGCCAGGCTTTCTCAACATCGCACTTCCATTGTTCCGCTAACTACAAACAACACTCGAAATTCCACGATATACAAATTGACCACCGAAATCCGTCATTGTTCCCTGTTCTGTGTTACACATTTTGCAGTCAAAAGTTCGGAGACATACAACTTGTGACCCTATTTTGAAGCCAGATTGACTGCTTTCCATACTTGGCCATTTCTTGGAATCTCTTTCGCGGGTTGGCAGGTCGACGAAATGTGCAATGCTTAATCACTTTTTGCCATCCCCGCCACCTTCGCACTTGTTTCTAGATATGAAATTATTAATATTTAATGCTAATAGCTCATTGTGTAGGAACCGTTAATATTGTCATTAATGTCCGAAAGGCTGGAGCATATTTGTCATTAATACAAATTAAACCAAAATTTTCGGAGCGTTTTGTTATCCTTTCCATGTGTTCATTTCAAGAATCATGCAATCTCTTTCATGCGTTGTCTGGTTGGCGCCTTCAAGAAATATCTAATTCTTAATCACTCTTCATCGTCACCGCCACCTTGACACTTTTTTCTAAATATGCAATTAGTAAGCTTTAATGGTAACAACTCATTATGCACGAATCGTGGAGATTGTCATTAATCAACAAAAGGATCGAGGAGATCTTCCATTGATACACATTAAATAAAGAGTTGCGGAGGGTTATATTATCCATTCCGAATGTTCATTTCAAACATCATCTGGAGGAAACAAAAATTCTCGTTAACTTATGGCAGCAGTTCGACAACAGTTTTGTCCAGATACAGTAAACAACTTCGGGCATGATGACCAGAAGTTCCATTACTCCAGGGCATATTCTTACTACTCATCTACCTCCGCCCAGGAGAAAAAATGGAGATGGTCCCTTAGTGCACCGAGAGATATATTTCAAGCCAAATAATTCCAAGGAAACCTTGCCTGCTCAGACAACCCGCCCACCTGCGTTGATGGCAGGTACAGAGGTTGATGCGGTTGATTTCGAGATGGAAGAAGATGATCTTATGGACGATGATACGACAATGGATGATGGAAATGTAGACGTTGTTCCCACTCCTGCACCCAAATTGAATCAACCATAACGGGGGGCACTTCCCAGCTCGATGATGGCGGCCCTGACAAGACCAAAAGAAGGGGTTTCAGAAAAGAAACCGACGTTGAGCGCAATAGCTGTTTTGCAGCTCGAGAGTAGGAATTCCAGAGGTCCAAATTAGTCCATTATGGGTGGAAGTATTTCACTGTAAGGAAATGGTATCTTGATGCTCCCAAAGATATATTTCAAGCCAAACAATTATTCAATTGCGGGACCACTCTCTTGTTCTCTCGATATAAAATTAACATCTTAAGGGATGAGGACCAAAAATCCCACTGGTGCAAGGCATATTCCTACTACTCATCTCCTTCCGCCCATAATGGACTAATTTGGGCCTCTGGAATTTCTCGTGCAACTTGTGTCCCTAAAGTATTTTCCTGTAAGGAGGGGTCTCTTGGTCCCCTCCCGCCCAGAATGAATTAATTTGACCTCTCGAATTGCCCATGTAGGCTATGTCCCTGAAGTCTTCGACTGTGAGGAGGTGGTCTCTTGGTGTGTCCTAACTTTTGGTTTCAGGCTCTTCCTCTTGCCCTACAACATTTTTTGTCTTCTTCCTCACAAGAATCTTGTGAGAACTATCAATTTTACCGTGATGATGGGTTATTATGTCCTCCCGCGCTTGAAATTTTTTGGGTTTCTTTCTTGCTAGGGTGCTTCGTTGGAGCAATGTTGTGGTATGTCGTGCTCTTTGTAGTGGCAATCGTAGATTGGAAACTCTTCTCATCGGGGCTTTTTCCCTGTTATTTGTACAATTTAGTGGTGCCTTGCAATGTCTCCAGGTCACCAGCATCAGGAGCATGAGTGTTGTTCACCTACTTCAAGCCAAGGAATTATTCCATTGCGGAACCACTCTCATGTTTCTTTGTCACCTCAGGTCTTCCACAAGATATTGAGATTGCGACAACGAACATTTACCTTCCGAGGAGAAGACTTCAAGGACTTCCTAAAAAAAAACATGGTAATGAGTTTTGTATGCATGTTGAAGAGCATCTCAATGGCTCCTACATGTTGTCCCACTAGAGGAACAACACCGAATTGTATGCATGTTGTTTTTTTGTAGATCCTGTACCTGTGTTTATGACAAATATGTTCAATGTTTTGGTGCAAAGAACTCAGTCCAATTTCTATGGATAGATATACACTGCCCAATATTTTTTTTTTATGGATTTACTATTAAAATTTTTTCCTTGGAATCTTGGTCGTTTCTTTTTTACGAATTTAACAGCTCTTCTCATTAGCATGGTTCGATAGTCTCGTAGTTCTTGAATATTGTATTGGCTCAAGTAATTTGATCTAATATGGAGCATTTAACAATTATATGGCAATGCATTGTGTCAATCCCATTAGGATTCAATGGAAACAAAAATGAATTTTAGACAGTTTGAAACCAACATTCAACTCTATTTGTAACGCAGATAGAACATAGCAAGACTAAATCACGATGCGACAGTCGAGGCCCTGCTCTAGAAATTTTGTTTTCATTTCAGCCTTGCTAAGAAAACGATTTCGTATTTCCCTTTCACTTCCTTGATTCCTTTACTCCAAAAGGGAACATTTTATTAGTTTTCCATCCCCTAGCCTCTATTTGAGCACTTTTGCTTTATGAATGAGATTACCAAATTTCTTGTTCGCGAAAAAACCTAAAAAAAAACCTAAAAAAAAAACTGATCTATGGTGGCTATAGTCAAATGGGACTATGAAATCAACTACAATATTAAAATTCAAGATCGTCATTGTTGTTTCTAGACATCCAATTATTAATATTTAATGCTAACAACCCATCATGCAAGAGGTTTAATACTTAAGTTAATATGTCAAAGTCATGGAAGAATATATCAAGAACACAATTACTCCCACAAGTTTCAATAAAAACTAATCTTCAACAAAGCTTTTGCTCACACCCTTTTTAATGGTACAAGCACAATAGAAAATGAGTAAGTGGATAAAATATTGGACTAGAAAATGATGGTTTTGCAACAATGTGGCTTGTTTGAGACCAATTCCGTCTTACGAAAATTGCCCTCTGCTTTTCTATTTTCCCACTCTTTTATCCACTTCTTTTCCCTCTTCTATACTTAACCAAATTAAAAAATTCCCCTTTCTTTTTCCCTTGTAGTTTCTCTTTCTGGTTACTTAGTCTTTTTTCTGAAAACGTCTTGTTGCGCGGGTTGGAGGATTCATGGGTTCACATTTTTATTCATGCTTTTATATTGCGATTTCGACCGAGTGTTTCCCCTTTCCATACCTAGCCACTTTTTCGATCGCGAGTTCCTGCCCAGGCGATTTCTAAATTGCACTTCCATTGTTCCGTGACCTGCAAAAAACACTTTGAATTTTGCGATATGCAAATTTACTTTCGGACTCCCACATCATCCCCTCTTCTGTGTTACACATTTTGCACTCAAATTTTCTGACACATACAATTTGACCATTGGGGTCTCATGTCTCCTCGGGAACCCTTATCACCCTATTTTGAAGCCCGTCCGATCACTTTACACACTTGGCCATTTCTTGGAATCTCTTTCATGGATCATCAGGTTGGCGGGTTCAAGAAATTTCCAATTCCTAGTTGTTGTTTCATGTGCCTGCCACCTTCAAACTTCTTTCCAAGTATATGCAATAAGTATACAACTTCTCCAAAAACATACATAAAAGATCTTGCCAGGAAATGAAATATATATTATATATTTGAATATATTAGCGCTTCTTTTCCCTCTTCTATACCTAACCAAATTCCTGTTTCTTTTTTCCCTCTACTTTCTCTTTCTGGTTACTTAGTCGTTTTTTTGAAAATGTCTAACTACATGGGTTGTCGGACTCACGGGTTCACATTTGCACTCGTTCTTTTATATTGCGACTCTGACCGACCGCTTCACATTCCATACCTACCCACTTTTCAGATTGTGGATTCCCGGGCAGGCAGGCTCTATATTGCACTTCCATTGTTCTATGACCAAAAAACAACACCCAAAATTCGACGATATACAAATTTACTGTCGGACTCCCACATCATACGCTCTTCCATGATACACAGTTTGCACTCAAAAGTTCTGAGACCTGCAATTTGACCTTCAAGTCCTCACGTCTCCTGGGGAACTATTGTCACCCCATTTTGAATCCCACACGTTCGCTTTCTATACTTGACCATTTCTTCGAATCTCTTTTGCGGATCATCGGGTTAGCGGGTTCACGAAATCTCCAATTCCTTATCGTTTTTTCTTGTGCCCGCCACCTCTGCACTTCTTTCCAAGTATGAAATAAATGAGTTTTAATGCTAACATCTCACCATGCCTCCAAGAGACATTCATACTAACTGTCCCTACACAACTTGTCCAGAAACATGCAGAAAATATCCTGCTAGGTAATGGGATATCTATTACAAATATCAATTTATTAGCGAAATGAGTCCCACTGACCATTTCCCTATTCCATACTTACCAACTTTTTCACTTGTACGTTCTTGGACAAATAGACTACATTTATATTGTTCCTTGACCTGCAAACAGTACCCCGGCTTCCACGATATACAAATTGACTTCCAGACTCCCACATCATTCCCTCTTCCGTGTTACACATTTTGCACTCAAAATTTTCGATACATACAATTTGATTGTCGAGTCCTCACGTCTCCTCGGGAAACCTTGTCACCCTATTTTGAAGCCCATTCGACCACTCTCTGCACTTGGCCATTTCTTGGAATCTCTTTCGCAGATCTTCAGGTTGACAGGTTCATGAAATTTCCAATTTCTAGTCGTTGTTTACTATGCCCACCACCTTCACACTTCTTTCCAATTATATGCAATAAGTTCCAAATAGATGCAGAAAATATCTTACCAGGAAATGGGATATCTATTATAGATTTGAATATATTAGCCCTTCTTTTCCTTCTTCTATACTTAACCAAATTTATGTTTCTCTTTCCCCTCTACTTTCTCTTTCTCGTTACTTAGTCATTTTTACAAAAATGTCTAGTTGTGTGAGTTGGCGGACTCATGGGTTCAAATTTTCACTCGTACTTTTATATCACGACTCTGATCAACCGCTTCCCCATTCCATACCTAGCCACTTTTCCGATCACGGATTCCTGGACATGCGGACTCTAGATTGCACTTCCATTGTTCCGTTACCTGCAAACAACACCTCGACTTCGGTGATATACAAATTTACTACCGGAATCTCACATCATACCCTCTTCTGTGTTACATAGTTTGCACTCAAAATTTCCTAGACCTACAATTTTATCGTCGGGTCCTCACGTCTCCTGTGGAACTATTGTCACCCGATTTTGAAGCACATCCATCCGCTTTCCATACTTGGCCATTTCTTCGAATCTCTTTCACGGATCGTCGGGTTGACGGGTTCACAAAATATCCAATTCCTAATCATTGTTTCCTATGCCCGCCATCTTCGTACTTCTTTCCAAGTATGCAATAACTGAGGTTTAATGCTAACTATTCACCATGCCTCCAGGAGACCATCATAATAACTGTCCCTACATAACTTGTCCAGAAACATTGAAAAAATATCCTGTCGGGTAATGAGATATCTATTAAAAATATCAATATATTAGCGAAAACGAATTCCACCGACCATTTCCCAATTCCATACTTACCAACTTTTTCGCTTGCAGGTTCCCGAATAGGCGGGTTCAATATTTCCCTTGCATTGTTTTACAACCTGCAAACTGCACCCAAAATTCCGTGATATACATGTAGAAAAGATCTTTCCAAGTAATGGGATATCTATTATAATTTTCAATATATTAGCGAAAATGAGTCCGACCGAATGTTTCCCTATTCCATACTTAGCCACTTTTTCGATTGTAGTTTCCTGGACAGGCGGGCTCAATATTTCACTTCCATTGTTCCATGACCTACAAAAAGCACCTATAATTCCACAAATATACAAACCGGCCACTGGACTTCCCCATCATGCCCTCTTCCCTTTTACGCCTTTTGTAGTCAAAATTTTTGAGACATACAATTTGACCATCAGGCCCTCACCTCTCCTAAGAACCTCGTGTAACCCTATTTTGAAACTCGTCTGACTGCTTTTCATACTTGGCCATTCCTTACTTGCTCTTCCCTATCCCCGTCACCTTCGCACTTGTTTATAATAAAAAAATGTTTATAAACACACACACACACACACACACACGCACATATATATAAGAGTCTTATTTATAATAAAAAAGATTGTTTATAAAAACATTATTATTAGAGAGAGAGAGAGAGAGAGAGAGAGAGAGAGAGAGAGAGAGAGAGAGAGAGATGTATGTATATATGGTGTTATTTATAAGTATGCAATTAGTAAGATTTACTGCTAAACCAAGATTTGAGGAGATCTCCCATTAATACGCATTAAACCAAGATTTCTGGAGGGTTATATTATCCCTTCCGAATGTTAATTTCAAACATCATGGAATGCCATTCGCGCGTCATCATATTGGCCCGTTCTCGAAATAGTCAATCCTTAATTCTGAAAACGAGTCCAATCGACCATTTCTCTATTCCATACTTAGCCACTTTCCCAGAATTCTGCAAATATACAAACCAGCCGTTGAACTACCCCATCATGCCCTCTTCCGTTTTACGCGTTTTGCAGTAAAAAATTCTAAGACATACAATTTGACTGTCGAACACTCACCTCTCCTGAGTATCCCCTGTAACCCTATTTTGAAGCCCATCCAAACGCTTTTCATACTTGGCCATTCCTTACTTGCTCTTCCCTGTCTCCGTCACCTTCACACTTGTTTATAATAAAAAATTCTTTATAAAAACACACACACACATATATATGGTCTTATTTCTAAATATGCAATTAGTAAGCTTTACTAATAACAAATCATCATGCATGAATCATATAGATTGTCATTGATGAGCGAAAGGCTTGAGAAGATCTCCCATTAATACACATTAAACCAAAATTTGTGAAGGGTTACATTATCCCTTTCGAGTGTTAATTTCAAACATCATGGAATGTTGTTCGCACGTCATCGGGTTGGCGCATTCACGAAACCTCCAATCCTTAATTTTTATTTTCCATACCCACCACCTTCTACTTTTAAGTATGCAATAAGTAAGCTTTACTGCTAATGACTTATCATGCAGCACCCATAGAGATTGTCATTAATGAGCGAAAGGCTCAAGGATATTTCCCATTCACATGCATTGAACCAACATTTACGGAGGGTTATATTATCCCCTCCAACTTTTCATTTCAAGTATCATATGGAGCAAACAGACATTCTCATAAAATTATGGCACCAACTCGACATCAGTTTGGTGGAGATACAATGAACATCTTTGGGCGCAAGGACTAGAACTTCCAGTGGTCCAGGGCATATTCTTACTACTCATCCCCTTCCGCCTAGAACAAAATAATTTGGAAATATGGGATTGCTCGTGTAGGCTATGTCCCTGAAGTTTTTGACTGTAAGGAGTTGGTCTCTTGGTGCACCAATAAATATATTTCAGGCTAAATAATTATTCCACTGTGGGACCACTCTCTTGTTTCTTTTTCACCTTAGGTCTTCCTCCAGATGTTAAGATTGTCGTAGCCAACATTGACGTTCAGAGGAGAAGAATCCAAGCAATTCCTAAGGAAGCATAATAATGGGTTGGACCTCTTTCCCAAGTTCCTGGAAGACCTGATGGCAGTCCTGAAGATATCACAAACTTCCAGGTTAGTTCATTTAGAAATCCATTCCAGGAAATTGCCTGGTTGTTTACAAGAATAATGGGACAGGAATCCACAACAACTTTTTCCCGCATGGTTCTTTATATTTTGTTTTCATAGTCAACGAACAAGCGATTTTTTATTGGGGGGAAGCTGATTTCATATGAAATCTGTTCCCAATTTTCAAGATTCAAAAAAGAGAAGAAATCTTATATGTCATCCTACTTGGTTTTCACGATAGCGCATTGTTGTCAGTTTCCAAAATTGTCTCTATCCAAGAAGATAAACTAGGAATTCAATCCAGTAACCTTCTGGTACCAGGCCTTGTGGAAGCATAAGGCCTCCCACTGTTTTTATGGGGTTTTTAATGACTTTGTCTCTTTTTTCAAAGTTTTATTATTAGGAGAAGATGTTCCCCGCATATCTGACCAGGAAACCAAGTTTTTAGACAAGAAGGGGGCACTGGAACAGATGAAGAATTGCAGTGTGATAAGGATTTTTGGCTCCAAGGAAAAACCTGCTCTTCTTCCATGTCACATTACCGACATAATGTTTGTTACATAAATAACAAGGCAATACAACTACTGGTTTAATCTATTCCATGACAAGAGAAAAAAATAGTTCATTCCTCTGCCTTGGAAAGTCCAGGAATTCGTGTTGAGGAACGTCGACAATATTGACGAATTCACAGCTCATTTCAATAGCTTGAACCTAAGATATGCTGAAAGGCTAAGAGGGTTCGACCCTAATGGAATTTTTTTAGAACATTTACGTGCAGTTGGCCTCGACAATTATTTTTTACAAAGACACCTGAGTGAAAAAAGAGACATTGACATCAACACTCTTGCTTCTGATGTCGGTGACCTAGACACATTGCAAAGAACCACTCTCAAAAGTACGACATCCCGAAGCATCGCTCCAATGACCCACCACAGTAAGTAAGAAATCCATAATTCTTCAAACGGAGGAGGAGATAACAACCCTCCTCACCCTAAAATTGATAGTTCTCACAAGATTCCTGTGGAGAAGAAGAGAAAAAAAATTGTAGGGCATGTGGAAGAGCCCGAAATTGAGAGTGAGAACATGGAACTTGAGACTGATATGGATAATGTATTCCATGACCTTGATCAGCCCGGAGACGTGGTCCAACATAGTTTCCCAATGGACATAGCTAATACCAAATTTTTTGACAAAGATGAATCCTTTGTATTCCAGGGCACTGTTTTGACATGAGGTCTAAAAATTTAATTATTGAAAAGGGAGATGTAAAAATTAAGAAAGGGAAATCTCATTCAGAGGTTAACCTTGTGAGCATACAACCGTCCCAAATCTCTCGACTTCATAGAGAAACCAAAGATTCTCTTGATGATTCCATTGGAGGCATTGAGGCCAAGAATGCCAGACTGAAGGACCGAGTCAATGAATTGGAGGAAGCTTTGATTCCTATTCCATTGCTTGTCAGTCCTTTAGCAATAGCCATGCCTGCCACCCCTACAGCCAAGTTAAAAGGATCCTACAACCTCCTCGCATCGTGTAGAGGATATGTGGAGAATAATATCAAGAAAATAATGGAACTGATTATTGAGGCCTGAGAAACATCACAAAGTATGGCTTCCCTTGGAATGAGGGCACATACTTTTCTCGAACATTTGCAAGCATATTTAAAAAATGAAGAATGTTTCTATTTAGATGCGGTCCTCCCTTTTGGCACCCATGTGAAAAACATGACAAAAACGAGAAGAAGAAAATAAACTCTCCCCTCCAAAAAATAGATCACTTAATTAAATGCATACTGGAAAGAGAAAGTGAAGAACCTGCATCTCATTGTCCAATCATGTGAACAAGCCATACGAAAGAAAGAAAAATTATTCACAAAGCTGACTGAAATAGACTTAGCCGAAAGGACCAACGAGGTCCAAGACCCGAAGTTAATCATCAACTCCTTGCCCTTAACTAAGCAAGCTTTCGATAAACAAGTTGATACTTTTAAGGTGTTGTCTTTAGAAAAGTTTTATATCATCCTTGAATATGGTGAAGATGACGTGGACAACTGGATAGTCGACTATTCGGTACATAATAAAGAAATTGATCAGGCTTTGCGTAATATTTCTATCGATCTAAGGGAATTAGAAAATGAACTTTTCAACATAAAAATATGGAATGAGATCAATGTGGCCCCCTTGAGAAGCTACATTGAAGAATGGGTCGAAAGGGCAATGAAGCAGGTCATCGATGAAAGACAACATTATGTTGGCATGATTCCAATAGCCATCAACGACAACAATAAAAGGGCATCAACAAGAAAATAACAAAAGGGATGATATGTACCATCACTGTAAGTCTATACTGATCACATTATACTTTGTTTATCAATCTAGTTATTCCACCTTTTTAAATAGAAATGTCTAGCCAAAGACTGATACTTTCCAATTTCTTCTTTTCAGGTATTACTCTGTACCGTTGCCCACTTCTTCTTTCCACTGTCCTATTTCTTGTACATATTTCTCTTATGGTCCGTGAGAGCCCCAATCCTAGTCTATATGACAAACACATTTAAATTTCCAGGAATATGTAACAAAAAATATTATTTTTTGATATTTTTCAAATAAAACTATTTTTATCTCCTTTTATATTTATGTGCTCATAAATTTGTATCTTCAACTATGTTGAATGCCAAGAAATTGAGTTTATTTAATTTGAATATAACTTTATATGTGTCTTCTGTGTTTTATCTTTTTTCTCATGCATATCTTTTTCTCCTGCTATGCATATAACCTTTTTTTTTCTGGCACATATAGAGACATACAAGCCAGATGGTCTATGGAAATTGTACTCAACTCTAACCAGTTGAAAGTATACATTGAAGAGATAAAACATGCAAGGTAGGAATGGAAATTTCAAACATAGCAAGTCACACTACTGAAAAAAAAGGGAAATTTAGAGCATAACAAGATGGATTATATAGTTTCAAAAAATAAATGGGACTCTAGAGGCCACACGTCATTTATTGCATGGATACCACATCAACAATATTGACGAATTCACATCTCATTTCAACAACTTGAACCTAAGATATGCTGAAAGGCTAAGAGGGTTCGACCCTAATGGAATTGTTTTAGAACATTTACTTGCAGTTGGCCTCGACAATTATTTTTTACAGAGACACCTGAGTGAAAAAAGAGACACTGACGTCAACACTCCTGCTTCTGATGTCGGCGACCTAGACACATTGCAAAGCACCACTCCCAAAAGTATGACATCTCGAAGCATCGCTCCAATGACCCACCACAGTAAGTAAACAACCCATAATTCTTCAAACGGAGGAGGAGATAACAACCCTCCTCACCCTAAAATTGATAGTTCTCACAAGATTCCTGTGGAGAAGAAGAGAAAAAAAATTGTAGGGCAGGTGGAAGAGCCCGAAATTGAGAGTGTGAACATGGAACTTGAGATTGATATGGATAATGTATTCCACGACCTTGATCAGCCCGGAGACGTGGTCCAACATAGTTTCCCAATGGACATAGCTAATACCAAATTTTTTGACAAAGATGAATCCTTTGTATTCCAGGGCACTGTTTTTGACATGAAGTCTAAAAATTTAATTATTGAAAAGGGAGATGTAAAAATTAAGAAAGGGAAATCTCATTCAGAGCTTAACCTTGCGAGCATGCAACTGTCCCAAATCTCTCGACTTCATAGAGAAACCAAATATGTTCTTGATGATTCCATTGGAGGCATTGACGCCGAAAATGCCAGACTGAAGGACCGAGTCAATGAATTGGAGGAAGCTTTGATTCCTATTCCATTGCTTGTCAGTTCTTTAGCAATAGCCATGCCTGCCACCCCTGCAGCCAAGTTAAAAGGATCCTACAACCTCCTCGCATCGTGTAGAGGATATGTGGAGAATAATATCAAGAAAATAATGGAACTAATTATTAAGGCCTGGGAAACATCACAAAGTATGGCTTCCCTTGGAACGAGGGCACATATTTTGCTCAAACATTTGCAGGTAGATTTAAAAAATGAAGAACGTTTCTATTTAGATGCGGTCCTCCCTTTTGGCACCCATGTGAACATGACAAAAACGAGAAGAAGACAAGAAACTCTCCCCTCCAAAAACTAGATCACTTAATTAAATGCATGTTGGAAAGAGAAAGTGAAGAACCTGCATCTCATTGTCCAACCATGTGAACAAGCCATATCAAAGAAAGAAAAATTATTCACAAAGCTGACCGAAATAGACTTAGCCGGAAGGACCAACGAGGTCCAAGACCCCATGTTAATCATCAACTCCTTGCCCTTAACTAAGCAAGCCTTCGATAAATAAGTTGATATTTTTAAGGTGTTGTCTTTAGAAAAGTTTTATATCATCCTTGAATATGGTGAAGATGATGTGGACAACTGGATAGTCAACTATTCGGTACATAATGAAGAAATTGATCAGGCTTTGCGTAATCTTTCTATCGATCTAATGGAATTAGAAAATGAACTTTTCAACATAAAAATATGGAATGAGATCAATGTGGCCCCTTTGAGAAGCTACATTGAAGAATGGGTCGAAAGGGCAATGAAGCAGGTCATCGACGAAAGGCAACAGGAAGTTGGCACGATTCCAGTAGCTGTCAACGACAACAATAAAAGGGCATCAACAAGCAAATAACAAAAGGGGTGATATGTACCATCACTGTAAGTCTATATTGATCACATCGTGCTTTGTTTATCAATCTAGTTATTCCACCTTTTTAAATAGAAATGTCTAGCCAAAGACTGATACCTTCCAATTTCTTCTTTTCAGGTATTACTCTGTACCGTCACCCACTTCTTCTTTCCACTGGCATATTTCTTGTACACATTTCTCTTATGGTCCGCGAGAGCCCCAATCCTAGTCTATATGACAAACACATTTAAATTTTCAAGAATATGTAACAAAAAATATTATTTTTTGATATATTTCAAATAAAACTATTTTTATCTCCTTTTATATTTATGTGCTCATAAATTTGTATCTTCAACTAGGTTGAATGTCAAGAAATTGAGTTTATTTAATTTGAATGTAACTTTATATGTGTCTTCTGTGTTTTATCTTTTTTCTCATGCATATCTTTTTCTCCTGCTATGCATATAACTTTTTTTTTCCTGGCACATATAGAGACATACAAGCCAGATGGTCTATGGAAATTGTACTTAATTCTAACTAGTTGAAAGTATACGTTGAAGAGATAAAACATGCAAGGTAGGAAAGGAAATTTTGAACATAGCAAGTCACACTACTGAAAAAAACGGAAATTTAAAGCATAACAAGATGGATTATATAGTTTCAAAAAATAAATGGGACTCTAGAGGCCACACGACATTTATTGCATGGATACCACCTGTGCTTCATGTTGCTTGTCACATCTCCGCTGTAGTTTCCATCTACCTCCGCTACGTTTTCCCCATCCCTATGCATTTATTCCCAATTCAACCCGACAGGGACTACACTACCATGCAACACTTGTTTTTACTAGATACCACTTGTTATACCTCCAAAATACTTATAACCACCCTGTACCCCACATCTCCCCTTTAATAAGTACAATATATTGACTCTATCTTTTACTATTTAAAAACCCCTTTTATGAATGAACATGACAAAATATTGGTGAACAAGGTGAAGCCCCTGTGGGTTGATATATGTCAATCGATGCCATTAATTTAAGGTGGAGAATGATGGTGATCAACATACCTCAACCACTTTTAATATTGTGGTTGTGATAGTTTACTATCGATATGCATGGGGAGGATTAGTAGATTTTTGCCTTAAAATATTAATATCAATAACATTACAATATTTATGATATTTGACTATGGTTGACTATGTTTGATTATGTTGACTTTAGTTAGTTATGGTTGACCATATTTGACCTTGCTTAGCTATGAATGACTTTGGTTGATCATGTTTTACTATGTTTAACCATGCTTGACTCAGTTGACCATTGTTGACTTTAGTTGACCATGGTTGGCAATGGTTGGGGATGATAGACCATGGGTCACCATGGTTGACTATGGTTAAGGATGTTTGACTATGTATAACTATGTTCGACTATGATTATCCATGATTGGCCATGTTTAACTTTGGTTGACCATGTTTGCCATGGTTGACTTTAGGTGATAATGGTTAATGGTGGTTGAATTTGGTTGACAATGGTTGACTATGGTTAACCAAGGTTGACTATTGTGCACCATGCTTGGCAATGGTTAATCATGTTTGACTATGGATGACAATGGCTGCCTTTGGTTAAATATGTTTGAATATGGTTGAAATTGGTTAACTATGTTTGACTATAATTTATTATGGTTAACCATATTTGACGATGGTAGACCATGGTTGACTATGGTTATTTATTATTTAATTTGTTTAACTATGGTTGACCATGTTTGACTATTGTTGACTTTTTTTAATCATGGTTGACTTTGCATGGTCATGGTTCAATGTGGTGGATTTTGGTTGGCCATGTTTGAATATGGTTGACAATGGTTGACTATGTTTGACAATGGGGACAGGTTTAATCATGATTGACTAGGTCTAATGATGGTTGACCACGATTGACCATGTTTGACAATAGTGGACTATGATGATTGACCATGATTAATTATGTTTAATTATGATTTCTCGTGTTTGACTATAGTTGATTATGCTTAACTATGGTTTGGCCATTGTTAACTGTGGTTTCTTATGGTTGAACATGTTTGACTATGGTTAACTATCATTAATGACGTTAGACCATGGTTTACTATGATTAGCTATGGATGACCATGGTTGAACATGTTTCAGCGTAGTTGTCTTTGATTGATCATGGTTAACTATGGTTGCCTTTGGTTGACTACATTGGACTTTGATTCACCATGGTTGACCATGTTTAACTATGGTTAACTATTGTTAACAATGTTAGATCATGGTTGAACATATTTGAGCATGGTTGACTTTAACTGATGGTGGTAAATTGTGGTTGTCTTTAATTGACTACATTGAACTTTGGTTGACTTTGGTGCACCATGGTTGACCATAAATGACTATTAATATGAACCACTCATGAAAAAAAATGAAGAATATTAGTCATAAAATCAATTTAATCCATTAACCACAATTTGTTTGAAAAAAAAAAACATTAATTTGAAACTTTTCAATAAAAACACTCAATATAATTTAAAATTTTATTTTTATTTTTTATAATATAATATATCAAAATTAATCTTTTTAGAGGGAAATTATAATTATAGAAGTAGTTTAACTATTCTATGTATTAGTTTTTTTCTATGGATATTTTTATTGATTTTGTAGATTTGAGTGATTAATTTTGTATAATTAAAATTTATAACGTCTATACATGTTGATCAGTTGTGATAAGTACGAGGATTACGTACATCCTATTGGCTTGAATCCGCGCTGCTCGGCAACAGGCTGGACGGCTTGTCATTGGTTGGTCTCTCGAGCAACAAGAGAATAAGAAGGGGAAACATCCCTCTCGGATGGCTTATAAGGCTAGAAAGGTATACTACCCCTGTGATAGAGATGAGGTTAGAAGGATAGAAGAAACTAAAAGAGGAGGGATAGAGGAAAACCTAGACCATTGAGAAAGTTTATTGGGTTTTAATTAGGGTTGTTAATTCGGTTTTAATTATGGTTTTCTGGACATACAACACAGTCGAGATCGTGGTATTTGGCTCCGATGAGCGGGCGAACGTCATTCTTCTCCTGCGCGAGCTCGCGGAGGAATGGAATAAGTTCGGTAAGGGAACGATCAGAGGTATCCCCTGGACGAAAGGGTTTAATGGGGATGGCGTTGAAGGGCTGGAGCTCGTAGGACAAGGGGTTATCGTCGATGAGAATGACTTTACTGAGGTCTCTTCCGAGAAGAGACAGGTCTTTTATATAAAACGCACTACAACAGAGCAGGCAGGCCCGTCTGCTCAAGCGTTGCGAGAACAGGAAGAGGTGATGGGGACTGAAGAGACCCTCCATGAGCATGTTCGTCCTGCTGGCATTGCTCGCAGTGAAGAGAACGAGCTCGAAAATCTTCGCCATCTCCTCCAAGAATTCGTCCACGCCGGGCCTCTTGCAGATGTCACTGCAGGAGCTGTGGTGGATGGGCACATCCAAGTGGTAGTCCAGAAGAGTTCCGTCCATGTCAAGAACCAGCGTATGCTTCTCCTTGTTCTGCTCCACCATGGGAGGCAGTAGAGGACGTTTAAGTGGCTTCGGTGGCAGCCTCCAATATAGAGAGTTGCTGGATAGAGCCGTGGATTTCAGAGCGAGTTTAACATTAGCCTTCATTAGGGGAAAATACGCCAATGCGCAGGGCAGTTTGGCCATCAATTCGGAATCTGTTGCCCAACCCAAAAATCGTTTGATGGGAAATGCATTGGAGGGTTGAAGAGAGTAGGAGAAGGGACAGTCGTCGACAATAACTACCTTTCTCAGGTCTCTTCCCAGGAGCGAGAGGTCCTTCACGAGTTTACCTTCTATTTCAGTGCAAGAATCTCTGTACAGCCTGTTCCGAATGAACCTGCTGTTTGGCAGCTTATCCAATATAGCGTCGGCCCTGTTCTGGGGACTCTCTGTGAATATCACGATCTCAAACAATTCCGCTATTGATCTGAGGAACTGTCCCAAATAGGGTCTCATTAAAATAAACGTAACTGTCCCTGTCAATTGCTGTTCAACGACAAAATCTATCCCACTAATCCTGTAATCCTTGTTCGCATAAAACTTGTCCTCAGTTAATTCTGTTAACAGCGTTCCGTCCATGTCCAGAACAAGAGTGTACTTGTTTTTATCCAGTGGATCCATAGGAGGCAACAGAGGCTCCGGAGGCGCCCGCATTCCATCCAAAGCTCTATTAATCAGATGGCCTCCATATGAAGGGGATTCATCTCTTCTGGGATTCATCTCCGCTGGTGCGGCTTCGATCAAATAATGTCGAATTTTCCTTATATTGGGTATAGCACCTTTTGTGAAAGTCACCACTGCTCATCACAATCAATAATCAATCACATTTAGCCTCATTTTTATATAAAT
>ML799416.1:177969-188491 GCA_009831015.1 Picea engelmannii
CCACACCGAGTAGATAGACCTAAGCTCACCAAATGGATTTACACCATCAGCTGCCAATGAAATCCTAACATTACGAGGTTCTTCTTTAAAAATTGGCCATCTTTCTTCGATATTTTTATATAAAGAACCATCTGCAGGCATTCAAAGAACATCATATTCACTTCTATTATGTGCATGGTAATCCATAAATTGTGTTATGTTTCGACATCTAAATAGTCGTTGCAGGCGTGGCATTATGGGAATATAACGAAGAACCTTGTGAGGCACCTTTTTTGTTAACTGATCAGTTCAATATCTACTGATTTGACATTGTGGCCAATTCGATTCAGATGCATATTGTCCATAATATATTATACGATCATTGGGGCATGCATCAATAGCCTGATATTCCATTCCAATTTCTTTTAGAATGGCAGATAATTCTCGGTATGTGCGAGGTAACTTATTTGGTGATGGTAAGAAATATTCACCTATCAACCTACAACAACAATATCCAAAAAAAATAAAATCAATAATGAAAATTATATTAATCATTATAAACATTGCATCCTTAATTTAGACATCAATTGACACTGAAAATAAAATAACATAAAAGTTGAAAATTGCATAAAACTGTAAAATTATGTTTCTTACCTTAGGATCTATGTCATACATGTGTTTGAAAAACCATTTGATACCTTCAAGTTGACCAACAACATTACAGCAGAGAGAACTAATGCAGGAGCATCGCCAATGTCAAGCGAGCGTGCGACACACACCAATGCATTTTGGCACATGATAAAATTGTTTGAATGTTTTTGAAGTGGATGTGCCAAACATGAATGAAACAATTAAGGAAGGGTGTACTTCCATATTGTAAACATATCTTGAGTGTCCTGCTCTCGTCTGTATTAGGTGAAGGCATTTATGTTAATGAATGTAAGTAGGTAGAATTGAATTCCCAGATCAGACAGTTTTAGGAGCCGGAGGGAAAACGGATATAGACACCCTCACCTGTATCATTGTAACATTAGAAAGAAGTAGCATTATGAGAAGAGAGAATAGGAGAGGAGAGCAGAGAGCTGTAGTTGAAAACACCCATGTACAGAGATTTGGATTAATAGAAAGAGCTTCGATTCAAATTCATGGTGTCATATTTGTTCTCTTTGTATGCAATGTGAATGTTATACTCATGGATGTTTATTCTCTATTATGCATTTGCTTTGATGTGTGAATGTACGATTTCATGTTAATGTCTGAAATTTGAAGAGAGGGAGAACAGAGAATGAGTTTCAATTGTTTCTCTATCTGAGCAAGAGTATTCCTGCAAGGAGTGCAGTGAGATTTGTCCGCAAGGTGTGCATTGACAGAAGTCAGAGTTCATCTCTACAAGCTCAGGAGAGATAACACTATTTTCATTCTCACAGAAGTGCAAGTCAAGCATAGTAACCGTGCAGGGTGTACACAGGCCGAATAGATTCTCAGGATTTGCAACCTGAGGAAAGGAGTGAAGGGCTGTTGCTGCAAAGTGAGTGCGCAGAGTTTGAAATTTCAAATACTTGAAAGTATTCAAGAATTTCCGCAAGGAGTGCATGTAGGAGTCATCTTGAAGACTCGAGTCATGGAGAAATCTCAAAGGAATTTGTGTCTTAAATGTTGGGAGGAGACACAACAACTTTGGTTTGCTGGCGGACAAGTTTTCGTGAAGATACCGTGTTCATTTTGCCAAAATTGTCAAGGAGGAATTTGACGGTCAGAATCCTCAGTGGAGGATTCGCGAAGTCCTGAAAGCCATTAGATCTCACAGAGGAGCAGGGGAGTTACAACAACATTCGTCCGGTGCAAGATCGGGAAAATCAGACCGTAGGATCCAAACCAACGAGGGTCGTTGTCTCACCCGCGAAATCGCATCTCAGGGTTTCGAGAGGTGAAGGATCGAAACCTTTGTAACGAGACTCGTGAAATCACGAAAGGCGAAGTCCCGAGATAGCGAAGGAATATGAGCCATTCGTTGGAAAAAGGACACGCGTCGAGAGATCACCCGTATCGGGGACTCAGACATTGGAGGTTAGAAAGGGAGTTCATTCAACTTCACAAGTGATGAAGCACGAAGTGAATCAGGACCGTCCATCTGAAAGTGGACAGGTGGCATACTCACCGAGAGGTCAGAGTCTCATTGACCATTTCAGGATTTCGTGAGTTGAGGAGCTGAAAGCTTAGCATTTGGACTCACGAAGTCGCGAGGTCTGAAACTCTGAAAAAGGAAGAAAGTTCTGTGCGGGACCCGAGAAGAAGACGTGTCAAAATTTTGTCGTTTCGGCATATCGGAGGATAAGAGGTTGAGACTTTCATCCTGAAAGTCCCGAAGTCACGAGAAGCGAAATCGCGAAGTAATCTAAGCCATCCATCGGAGGAGGAAAGGTGGAAGAGATCGTAGGATCTCGCAAACTTGGGGGTTCGTCGAGTGAGAGCCCAAAATTTGGGTGTTCGAAGTTGCGAGAAGCAAAGCCGTGAAGTGTTGGGGTTGCATCTAAGAGACATGTGGCAGAAATGCACAGTGGGCCGGAATTTTAACCAACAGACACACGTCACCTATAGGGAGTAGTCAACACCTCGTTGACCTCTCACATCTCGGGGACTCGGGAAATAAAGGAACAGAAGCTCGAGCCTTCAACTCGCGAAGTCGGGAGTAGCGAGAACGAGAGGAGAAAAGTCAAATATCACCTCTCGGGGGTTCGGGAAAGAAAGGTGCCAGGGTTGGACCTTTGAAATCGCGAAGGCGCGAAAGGAGAGAGGTGCTAGAGCTTAGCCTAGTTGGTAGTTGCGTGGGAAAGGTGCTGATGGAAAAGGAGGCATAATCATTTCACGATCTCGGGTATCATGGATTTGAGAAGGAAGAGTCGGGAGGCATGACTCGCGAACTCATGAAATCATGAACTGAGAAAAAGAACCTGTGGATCGATTTGAAAGGGGATTCCAGCAGAGAATCTGAAAGAGCCGATCTGGCTCGAAAGGGCATATAGAACGATCCTGTGAGTGGACATCGACTAAGGGCTGATAGGTCTGCGTCATTTGGTATCAGAGCACAGAAAGGTTTCTTTTCTTTATGTAGCAGGGAAAATAAAGATTCACCATGCCACCAAGAAGAAGGGATAGGCAAACACCTGATCCGCCATAGGATAGGGAAATGCCGAGAAGAAGGGGTAGGTAGATGCCTGATCCAGCCATGGAGAGAGATATGCGTGACCTATGCGCCAGACTTGAGGACATGGAGAGAGAACAGAGGCACAAAGTTGGTGCTGGGGATCTTAGTGATTCCAAAAGTGAAGATGAAGCTAGACATGAAGGAGAAGAAGTCACAACAGAAGATGCAACAAATGAACGCTTGCTTAGAGTTGTTGCAAGAATGGGTGCAAGAGCCAAAATAGACATTCCAGTTTATGAGGGAAACTTGGATGCTAAAGAGATTCTAGACTAGATTAGAGCTCTGGACACATACTTTGACTATGAAGATGTTGAGGAGGACAAAAAGGTCAAACATGTTGTCACAATATTGAAAGGACATGCAACATTGTGGTGGGATGAGCTACAAGCTGACAGACGCTGCAAGGGCAAGCAAAAAATCAAGATTTGGGATAGGATGATCGCAAAGATGAAGGTGAAATTCATTCCCAGGGATTACCAGATTACTCTGTTTTGAAGAATGCATAATTTGAGACAGAAGTTGATGACAGTGAAGGAATATACTGAAGAATTCTACAGGCTAAACATCAGGGCAGGTCATCACGAAAGTGATGATGAAAAAGTTGTCAGATACATGAATGGTCTGAGATACAACATTCATGATGAGATGAGCATGATGACCATATGAACGGTGGAAGATGCTTATCAAATGGCTCTAAAGGCGGAAGAGAATATGAGCCGAAAGCAGGGTCAAAGAGGCTGAGGAAGAAGTCAAGCCAGAGGCAAATCAGTTGCCCAGGATAGAAATAAAAAACCAAAAGAAGACTGGAAGAAACCTCAGACTCAAACTGAGAGAGGTGGAAGTTCACAGAGAGGGCAGCATACCAAACAGAAAGGCCAGTATGTTGATGCAAACATTTTTCCTCGTACCAGAGGTAGAGGAAGAGGAAGAGGTGGAGTAGTGAAATGCTTCACATGTGGAAAGAATGGACACAAGTCTTATGAGTGTCCAGATAAAAAGAAATAAGGTGGTGAAACTCACATCACCAAAGCACAGAGGCAGAATGTTGAGGTAGAAGATGCTGAAGGTAAAATATCGTTGATGATGCGAAAGGTGCTCTTAACACCAGAGAAGGAGGTGGAGAATCCAGTGCAAAGAAACAGTCTTTTTCGGACTGCTTGCAAGACCAAGGACAGGGTATGTAAAGTCAATGTGGATAGTGGTAGCACAGATAATCTCATTTCTACAGAGATGGTAGAAAAGATGAAGTTGGAGATGATTGAATATCCAAGCCCATACAGAGTTTCATGGCTACAAAAAGGACATCAGGTAAATGTCACTAAACAATGTTTAGTTGAATTTAAGATAGGAAGGTATAAAGATGAAATACTCTGTGATGTTATTCCCATGGATGTTTTTCATCTATTTCTAGGTAGACCGTGGCAATATAACAGGAATGTGATTCATGACGGGAGGAAGAACACATACACCCTAGAGAAGAACGGGAGAACTCACATGTTGTTGTCGATCAAGGACAAAGAGGTAAAACCTGAAGTAAGCAACACTGTACTTCTCATGAGTGGGAAGGAACTTCTTACAGAGGTTAAGAAGAAGGAGGAACCGTAATTCATTGTGGTCAGGAAGCCAAAGATTGTTTTAACCAGTACAGAGTTGATGATTTACCAGAAGAGGTTTAGAAACTGTTGGAAGAGTTTGTTGACATAGTAGTGGATGAACTACCTCGTTTGTTGCCACCAATCAGAAGTGTGAGTCATCATATTGATCTCATACTTGGAGCCAATTTACCAAACAAAGCAACGTACAGATTAATGTCGCAGGAGAATGAAGAGGTCAAAAGACAGGTCCAGGATTTAATGGACAAAGGATTGGTTAGAGAAAGCTTAATTCCATGTGTTGTTCTGACAATACTCAGTCCAAAGAAAGACGGAGGTTGGAGGATGTGTACTGACTCGAGGGAAATTAACAGGATAACCATCAAGTATAGATTTCCATTGCCAAGGATGGATGATTTGATGGATTGCTTAAGTGGGGCCAATTTTTTTTCAAAGATTGATTTGAAAAGCGGATATCACCAGATTCGTATGAGAGAAGGTGATGAATGGAAGACAACCTTCAAGACTAACGAAGGATTGTATGAATGGCTTGTTATGCCATTTGGCTTAACAAACACCCCAAGTACTTTCATGAGGTTGATGAACGAAGTCCTGAAGGATTTCATCGGAAAATTTGTCATTGTGTATCTGGATGACATACTTATTTTCAGTAAAACAGAGGCAGAGCATCTGAAACATTTGGCTACGGTGATGCAGAGGCTACAACAAGAGAAACTGCTGATAAATATGAAGAAATCTTCATTCATGAAGACAGAGCTCATTTATTTGGGGTTTGTTATTTCTGTAGACAAATTGAGGATGGACCTAGATAAGGTGGAGGTAATTAAGAATTGGCCATCACCAAAGAGTATATTTGAGGTGAGAAGTTTTCACGGATTGGATAGTTTCTACCGGAATTTCATTAGGAATTTCAGTGGAATTAGTACGCCGATGATGGACACAGTGAAGAAGAGACACAATTCTTTTCACTAGACAGAAGAGGCTGAGAAAAGCTTCAATTTGTTGAAGAAGAAAATCACGGAACAATCAATTTTGGTGTTGCCTGATTTTACAAAGACATTTCAGGTAAAATGTGATGCAAGTGGATTTGCAATAGGAGTAATCTTGAGCCAAGAAGACA
This sequence comes from Picea engelmannii, assembly GCA_009831015.1. Classification (NCBI taxonomy): domain Eukaryota; kingdom Viridiplantae; phylum Streptophyta; class Pinopsida; order Pinales; family Pinaceae; genus Picea; species Picea engelmannii. The sequence continues at coordinate 183,887 of ML799416.1, forward strand.
GGCCGATAGCATACTTCAGCGAGAAGCTGAATGAAGCAAAAGTGAAATACTCCACTTATGACATGGAGTTCTATGCTATTATTCAAGCATTGAAAAAATGGAGACATTACTTAATTCCTAAGGAGTTTGTCTTGTATAGTGACAATCATGCTTTGCAATTTGTGACTCAATAGGAAAAGTTGAATCAAAGACATGTTAAATGGGTTGAATACATGCAGAACTTTACTTTTGTGATTAAATATATTTTTGGAACTACTAACAAAGTTGTTGATGCTTTGAGCAGGAAATGTTTGTTGTTATAGGAGTTCAGAGTCAAAACACTGGGTTTTGATGATCTTAGGGGCATGTACAGAGGTGATCTAGATTTTAAAGAGGCATATGAAGCAGTTGAGAATCCAATTCTCAGGGACGAAAGCCAATGGATAGAGTACATGATCCAGGATGGATTGTTATTCAGGGGCAATCAGTTATGTATTCCAAAATGGTCCATGAGGGAGAATTTGTTGAAGGAGAAACATAGTGGAGGATTGGTCGGGCATTTTGGTCATGAAAAGACGTTCTCAAAGCTAGTTGAGTCATATTATTGGCCAGGAATAAGAGAATATGTCAAAAGATTTGTGGACAGATGCATAATTTGTCAGCATTCAAAAGGAAAGAGGCAGAATGCAGGTTTTTATCAACCGTTACCCATACCTGACAGGTCGTGGGATGCAATAAGCATGGATTTCATATTAGGGATGCCAAGAACACAAAGAGGGTTTGAATCAATCTTTGTGGTGGTGGATAGATTTTCCAAAATGGTACATTTCATTCCATGTCAAAAAACCAGTGACGCAACTCACATTGCGAATCTGTTTTTCAAAGAAGTCATTCGACTTCACAGCTTACCAAGGAGCATAGTTTCGGATCGAGACACAAAGTTTGTAGGACACTTCTGGAGAACCTTATGGAAGAAGTTGGGAACAAACTTGTCATTTAGTTCATCTTATCATCCTCAGACGGATGGACAGATAGAAGTTGTGAACAGAAGTTTGGGAGACTTGTTGAGGAGCTTGGTGACAGAATACCATAGTCAGTGGGATAATATTCTGCCACAGGTGGAATTTGATTATAATGATTCAATCAATAGAAGCACAGGGAAGAGTCCATTCCATATTGTTTATGGGATGCAGCCAAGAGGAGTTTCGGAATTGAGAGATTCAGAGCAGAATGAAACTAGGAGTGCTCGTGCAGAGGATTTCGTAGAAGCAATGAAGGAACTTCACAACCAGGTGAAGGAGCGATTCTAGAACTCAAGCCAAGAGTATAAGTGCAGAGCAGATAAACACAGGAGACAACTTCAATTTGAGGTTGGTGATTTGATTCTGGCACATCTGAGAAAGGAAAGGTTCTCGAAGGGAACATACAACAAACTAAAGATGAAGAAGATCAGACCATGTAAGGTCTTGAAGAAATTTGGGGCAAATGCTTATGAGATTGAATTACCCGATGGGATCGAAATTTCTCTGGTATTCAATGTCTCATATTTGTACCCATACAAAGTTGAGGAAGCAGAAGTAGGTAGTGAACAACAAGAGGTTCAATGGGATAAATAGATGCCAGTTGCAGAGAAGCCACAGATGGAAAGCATAATGGACAAAAGAGTTAGTAAGACGACCAGGCGAAAGGAGTATTTTGAATACTTGGTCAAATGGAAGGGACATCCAGTTGAAGATGCCAGCTGGGAGAATGAAGTAGAGATTCAAAAGCATGGACAGACCGTGTGAGAGCTCATGGACAGGAGCCCATGAAAATTTTCAAGTGAGGGACTATGATGCAGGACCATCGCCAACGTCAAGCGAGTGTGGGGCACACACCAACTCATTTTGGCACGTGATAAAATTGTTTGAATGTTTTTGAAGTTGATGCACCAAACATGAATGAAACAATTAAGTAAGGGCATACTTCCATATTGTAAACAGACCTTAAGCGTCCCACTCTCATTTGTATTAGGTGAAGGCATTTATGTTAATGAATGTAAGTAGGTAGAATTGAATTCCCAGATTAGACAGTTTTAGGAGCCGGAGGGAGAACAGATATAGACACCCTCACTTGTATCATTGTAACATTAGCAAGAAGTAGCATTATGAGAAGAGAGCATAGGAGAGAAGAGAGCAGAGAGATGTAGTTGAAAACACTCATGTATAAAGATTTGGATTAATAGAAAGAGCTTCGATTCAAATTCATGGTGTCGTATTTGTTCTCTGTGTATGCAGTGTGAATGTTATACTCATGAATGTTTATTCTCTGTTATGCATTTTCTTTGATGTGTGAATGTATGATTTCATGTTAATTTCTGAAATCTAAAGAGAGGGAGAATAGAGAATGAGTTTCAATTGTTTCTCTATCTGAGCAAGAGTATTCCTGCAAGGAGTGCAGTGAGATTTGTCCACAAGGTGTGCGTCGACAGAAGTCAGAGTTCATCTCTGCAAGCTCAGGAGAGATAACACTGTTTTCATTCTCGCAGAAGTGCAAGTCAAGCACAGGAGCCGTGCAGGGTGTATGCAGGCCGAATAGATTCTCAGGATTTGCAACCTAAGGAAAGGAGTGAAGGGCTGTTGCTGCAAAGTAAGTGCGCAGAGTCTGAAATTTCAAATACTTGAAAGTATTCAAGAATTGCCACAAGGAGTGCATGCAGGAGTCATCTTGAAGACTCAAGTCATGGAGAAAGCTCAAAGGAATTTGTGTCTTAAACGTTGGGAGGAGACGCAACAACTTTGGTTCACTGGCAGACAATGTTTCGTGAAGATACCGTGTTCATTTCGCCAAAATTGTCAAGGAGGAATTTGACAGCCAGAATCCTCAGTGGAGGATTCGCGAAGTCCCGGAAGCTGTCAGATATCATAGAGGAGCAGGGGAGTTACGACAACATTCGTCTTGTGCAAGATCGGGAAAATCGGACCGTAGGATCCGAACCAACAAGGGTCGTTAGCTCACCCACGAAATCGCATCTCGGGGTTTCGGGAGGTGAAGGGTCGAAAACTTTGTAACGAGAATCGCGAAATCATGAAAGTCGAAGTCCTAAGATAGTGAAGGAATATAAGCCATTCGTCGGAAGAAGGACACGCGTCGAGAGATCACCTGTATCGGGGACTCGGACATTGGAGGTCAGAAAGGGAGGTCATTCAACTTCGCGAGTGGTGAAGCGCAAAGTGAATCAGGATGGTCCATCTGAAAGTAGATAGGTGGCATACTCACCGAGAGGTCATAGTCTCAATGACCATTTCAGGATTTAGTGAGTTGAGGAGCTGAAGGCTTAGCATTCGGACTAGCGAAGTCACGAGGTCTGAAACTCTGAAAAAGGCAGAAAGTTCTGTGTGGGACCCGAGAAGAAGACATGTCAAAATTTCACCGTTTCGGCATATCGGAGGATAAGAGGTCGAGACTTTCGTCCTGAAAATCCCGAAGTCGCGAGAAGAGAAATCGTGAAGTAATCTAAGCCGTCCATCGGAGGAGGACACGTGGCAGATATCAGAGGATCTTGCAAACTTAGGGGTTCCCTGACTGAGAGCCCAAAATTTGGGTGTTAGAAGTTGCAAGAAGCTAAGCCACGAAGTGTTGGGGTTGTATCTAAGAGACACATGGCACAACTGCACGGTGGGCCAGAATTTTAACCAACATACACACATCACCTATAGGGAGTAGTCAACACCCTGTTGACCTCTCTCATCTCGGGGAATCAGGAGATAAAGGAACGGAAGCTCGAGCCTTCAACTCGCGAATTCGCAAGTAGCGAGAACGAGAATAGAAAAGTCAAATATCACCTCTCGGGGGTTCGGGAAAGAAAGATGCCAGGGTTGGACCTTTGAACTCACGAAGGCGTGAAAGGCGAGAGGTGCTAGAGCTTAGCCTAGTTGGCGGTTGCGTGGGAAAGGTGCTGATGGAAAAGGAGCCATAATCATTTCGCGATCTCGGGTATCACGAATTTGAGAAGGAAGAGTCGGGAGTCACGACTCGCAAACTCAGGAAATCGTGAACCGCGAAAAAGAACCTGTGGATCAATGTGAAAGGGGATTCTAGTAGAGATTCTGAAAGAGCCGATCTGGCTTGAAAGGGCATACAGAACGATCCTGTTAGCGGACATCGGCCGAGGGATGATAGGTCTGCGACAATAACACTTTTGTTTGTGCCTTCATATAGGGATTCAGTGGCATTTTGAAGGATAGGTTTATCAAAAATATATTCATCATCATTGTCCTCATCACTGTCATCATTATCATCCTGCAAGTTGTCCTCCTCCATGTTGACATCATCATCCATTAGAGCATTATAAATGTCTTGGATCAATCTATTTGTCCCATCATCATCAACTGTATTATTAATATCATCATTTTCCATAGGAATAACGTGATCACCATTATCCACATGATTAAGTTCAGCTTGTTCTTCAGTATTATCTCTATGAAAATGTTTCCTACTAAGTGACATCACATTCTTAGGATGATTTTTCTTTAATAAAAACAATGGAAGCAATAAAATACAGTTAGAGTATATCAAAAATATTATTTTGAAAGATAAATTAAAAAAAAAAACAATTAATGTATAATACCCTTAAAGATCTATAAT
>ML799416.1:189970-209227 GCA_009831015.1 Picea engelmannii
ATACATGAACTTATAAACCATAAACCTTATAACCATTGTAACCCTTAAACTTTACTAAACCTAACATTGATCCCTTCCAAGCCATAACAAATAGCTCTTATAACCTTTAATCCTTATAACTCATAACTCCTAACACTTAAAACTCTAACCCCTTTAACCCTTACCGATATTACCCTATTCGTAAAACACTAAATCCATATAATCCATATTCGTAAAACACTAACCCCTTGCTGCCATGACATCTAACCCCTCACCCATATAACCCATTACACACGTATCACCTAATTATTAACAACTATAACCCCTATAAGTCCAAACATGTATACTCTTTAATTCCTTTAACTAATATCACCCTTAACCTCCCTAACCATAACTCATGTAAGCACTTGACCATTAATATCTACCCTTTATAATATTTATAACCCATAACACCTCATCTAGTTTATAATTCATTTAATTTTTAATAGTTATAACCCATTATTTCCAAATACCTATAACGTCTTCATCACTTAAATACTAAAACCTTAGCATATATAAACCCTAAGAATTATCCCCTATAACCCCTAAATATTTGTATGTATTACCATTAACACTTTTTTTTTTTTAAGTAAAAAGGGGTGGGGCCTGTTATATTACTTTAAACAAAAAACAATAGTTGTTTGGGATGCCAGTTGTCCCGCCTAAATAGGAAACCGGGACAGTTGGGCATCCCTTACCATGTGTCACCCAAGTCCCAAAATTGACAGAATTCACCATGCAACGTCTTGCCCAAAGGAAACCAGGACTTACAGTCATGAAAATGTAATTGAGTATCATGAGCTACTGCTAAGGAAACTGTAAACTAGTTGGCCTAAAAACCTAATAGATAACATAAACAAAATCCAGTTCTGAACATCAATTGACCTGGTAGCCTGCACACTTATGCTCGTCCTCTGTCAGCTTCCATCTTGCTGGGAATGCATAAGCAGGCGCACAAGTTGGGCATTGTTGCTTGGGAAGGGTTCTGGAATGTGCCGCAAAGAGCATGTCAAGTCTCTGGTCGATCCGTTCAAGCCGAAAGATCTGGTCGTCCAGCAGGTTCCGCATCTCAAAAATGAGATTGAGCCCCCCCAGTCTGTTAAGAACGGTTGCTCCTGGCTATGACTGTCGCTTGAATCCTGGTTGTGCACCTATTGATTGTCCCACGTTGCCTCCCTAGGTGGTACTGGAGGTGGCTCCTCTACAACGTAACAGGTGGGGTAAGGCTCTTCGGTGCGAGTGGCGCTGGGACCTGTCGGATTGCCTACAAACGAGGGCCTCCTATCTAGACCAAAATCTGAAGGCAGGTTCCAATTCTCTGGTACCATAAACAGCAGGTGCTTGGGGACGCTTTCCACGCCCCCCTCTGGAATCTCTTCATCCACATACGCCATGGGTGGCGTTCGTGGATTCTCTTTCCTCCGACGGGTTGCCATTGCTATGGATTTTTCGAACTTCTATTTCCGTTGTTGCTGTGATTCCGCAGTATACCATGCTGCTCCCCTTCGTGGCTTCCCTCGCATTCTAGGCATGGAAGAGGTCTGGTGGAATGCCTGAGTGCTTCTCCAAAAGGTCGCTCTGCTCCCAAGCACTAACAGTATCACTAGATGCGGCCCCTGTGCCAGGGAATTGATGGAGAAACGATGACGAGGCTGCGGTTCCACTGGAGCAAAGGCTGCCCAAAGAGACTGGCTCTTTGCACTATCAACTTGGGCATTGAAACTTATTGTGAGCCAAACCGCCATGGCCTTAATCAATGGCTGGATAATGCGCTCCTGGCTGGTACTTCTCCCTCGAGCGAGAAGCCTCGTCGGGTGTGTGCACCTGCTATTATTCATGGCAAGTTATGCTATGAGGGGACGCTGGCTGGTAGATGCTTTAATGTTGCGTCCCGGCTGGCTCCCACGTGGCATCCATTCGCTGCGTGTCACCCCATCTGGGGCCTTAAGGTCTTCAGTAGCTAGTGTGTGGCATCTGGTGAAGATCTCTGGATCGGGTGAGATGTGGGCCTCCCAACAAAAGTGTTCCATCTCCCTCTCGACTGCTACATTTGCGAGGCAGTCCGACACTTTGTTTGCTTCCCGTCTCACATGAGAGGTAGTGATACTGAGATGGGATTGGAGGAGGTGGCTGAAGTATTCAAGCAGGCCATGAAGTCTCCATCTTGGCGAGACTTTGTCAGGGTGACAACCATGTAGAATCTTTGTGGTTAGCCGTATGATGACTTGCGATTCCCCCTCAAGGATTATTTTATGATGACCTTTATCTGCTGCTGATTGGAGGCCTCGTAATAGTCCATTTAGCTCAGCTACGTTGTTGGTTGTGTCCCCTAGGAATCCTGCTTCCAGCCCAAGGATTTCACCATTGGAGTTTCTGAGCAAGGCCCCGTATCCTGCTGTTCCCGGATTGCCTTTAGAGGCTCCATCAAAATTTACTTTGATGAAGTGCTCTGGGGGGGGAGTCCATCTAGTTGGGCTAGTCAATTGGTTTTGAGGAAGTTTTGCTCCCAGTTGCTTGTTTAGTATGGGCTGCCAGTTTTGAAGAGTGCATTTCTCCTCAGGGTTGCATTGCAGATCTTCTACTGTCCAAGATTTGCTTCTGATTGTTTCTTTAATTAGGGATCTGATTGTCTCCCAGGCGGTTTCTGGCAGGGAGGACTGGGAGTGAAATATTCTTTTATTTCTTTCCTTCCAGATTTGCCAGAGGATAAATCTCGACAAGAGTTGCCAAATGAGATTTAGTATGGGATTGTTGTAGGTACTGTGATCCCAGTTCTCGATTGTATCATTTATGATGCTACGAACTTGGTTGGATCTGCGCATGGCTTGCACTCCTCGGTCCCATATCTATTGACTATAGTGACACCCATTAAAGAGGTGTTCTATAGTTTCCTCCTGGTGATAGCATAAGACGCAGAGGGATGGTCCGATGAAGCCCCTTTTCCTTAGATTGTCCCACGTTAGGGCTCTATTATGCACCACGAGCCATAGAAAGGTTGAGACTTTGGGCCAGAGAGCCGGATTCCAGACCTTACTCCAAATACGCTCTTTTCTTTGTCCCTGGTGATTGCCCTGCAGTAGATAAGCTTCCTTGATGTTGAAGATTCAAGCAGTTGAGTATCCCCATCGTAGAATGTCTAGTCCCTCTCGAGTGAATATCTTCCTGCGCATGGCTTGAGTTTGCCAACCCTGCAGATTGAGATTTTCCAGAATCTTGATCTCTTGATTGGAGAGTTTCCATTGTCGCCACTTCTGCTGCTGAGTCTATGGTTTCCAGAGGTCTTTGACCTTTAGAGCAGTATTCTGGGGGAGGGCTCACTTGAGATCTGATAGTTCCTCCATTGCATCTAGTGGTTTGAGTTGTTGCCATGAGTCTTGCCAGAACAAGGCACTTCATCCATCTCTTATTTCCCAAAAGGCATGCTCCTGTACCAACGTGTGGTTCTGCCAAGATGTGTTCCAGATATGGGAGCCCTATATTTGATTGTTGTGTCGGATTAGCTGGTCCTCCGGTGTGAGGGGGGCATACTTTCTTTTCCACAGCTGTGCCCAGGTGGCTGCTTGATTTTTGAGCCATCTCCATCAGATTTTGGCTCCCATTACTTGATTGAGCTTCCCTGGATCCTGGAGTCCCAATCCTCCTTGATTTTTCGGCGTGCAAAGTCTGTCCCAGTTGACTAGCGCCCATTTCTTGTTGGGTTGATGACCGCTCCAGAGAAAGTTGCAGCCAAAGCAGTGAAGAGGTAAGTGGGGAGAGCTTGCAACACTGACCTGAGGAGAACCAATCTGGCGGAAATATTGAGGGGTCTAAAGGTCAAATTACTTAGTCTGTTCGAGATAGAGAGAAGAAGGCCGTCCCATGAGATGGACTGAACCGCCGCTCCTGTGAGGGGAACCCCAAGATAGTTGGATGGAAGGGAGCTCCTGGGTATCCCCAGAAGTCTGGAAACATGGAGCTGGATACAAGGCGGGGTGTTAAAGAAGAAGAGCTTGGATTTTTCCAAGTTGAGCGTCATACCTGAGGCTTCAAAGAAATCAAACAAGATGGAGTTGAGTTTATGGGCTTCCTTGACCGTGGGGGAGTTCAAGAGGAGGGTGTCATCAACAAATTGGCTATGAGAGGGTGCCGGCTGAATGTTGTGCAAAGGTAGGCCTTTGAGAGAGCCTTCCATTACTGCTTCCTTAATGTAGCGTCCCAGTCCCTCCGCCATAAGAACAAACAAGAAGGGGGAGAGGGGGTCCCCCTGTCGAATTCCTCTGGATGGTGAAAACGGTTGGGAAGGAACTCCATTTACGAGAATGGAGAAGAAGGTTGAGGAGGTTAGATTTAAGATCCAATTTACCCAACCCTGATCAAATCCAAAAGAATCTAGGACAGCTCTGAGATATTGCCAATTGGCTCGGTTCAAAGCTTTGGACAGATCGAGTTTGATTAGCATACCTAGATTTCTTGAGGACTTTAGGGAGTGGATGATCTCGTGGGCGAGAATGACACTGTCCATGATTTGTTTCCCTTCCACATACCCTGCCTGCTCCTTGGAGATGACAAATGGCAGAATGGGTTTGAGATGATTGGCTATGACCTTCATGATGATTTTGTAGATGACGTTGCACAGGGCTATGGGTCTGAATTGCTTGGGGTTTGTGACTCTTTCTTCTTTCGGAATAAGGGTGAGAAAGGTGGCATTGAGAGCTGGTAGTACCAGACCTGAAGCTCTTGATTCCTCTACCACCTCCCATACTTCGTGTCTGACCAAGTCCCAGCAATGGTGGAAGAAGTCCGTGGTGAAGCTGTCGGGTCCCGGGGCCTTTCCTGGGGGCATGGTTTTGACTGCTTTGTCTACTTCTTCTTGGGTGATGGGCCGTATTAAAGCTGCATTTTTCTCTGGGGTGACCAGTGACGGGATGTACCTAGTGACCCGCTGAATGGCCTTCGTTCTATCTATTTTCGGTTCCGTTAGCAGGTCCTGGTAGTACCTCAGAAGCTCCTCTTCAATTTTGGATTGTTCCCGGGTGATGTTACCTTGACTATCTTCCAGGTGGGTGATCCTATTGATGTGTCTTCTATGTAACATTGCCCTGTGAAAAATTTTTGTGTTCTTCTCTCCTTCCTTGAGCCATTTCACTCTGGATTTCTGCTTCCATGAGATTTCCTCTTGCTTTCTTATTTCTTCCAGTTGCTCCTGTAGTTGTTCCTCTTCCTTCATTAATTCTGTAGTTCTAGAGCCAGAAATGAATGTTTTTTGGATCTCCCCCAGCCTGTTTTCTATTGTCCTGATACTTTGGAGAATATTGCCAAAACAGTTTTTGTTCCATTGTTTCAACATTTGTTTGAAGTTTTTGAGATGCTGTTGGAATTTATACATGTTGGAGCCATGGTATATTTCTGCTTGTGCCCACCAGGATTTGGCTAGCTGTTGAAAGTCCGAATGCTCCAACCAGAATTTTTCAAAGAGAAAAGGCTTATACCTAGGTGGGTCTCCCGTATTGAGCTGAAGAGGTAATGGCCAATGATCTGAACCTACTTTTGGTAGAATGAGGATTTCTAAATAGGAGCCTGATTCCATTATTTCTTCAGTGACTAAGAAATGGTCCAGCTGACAGGCTATGTGTTGATTTCCTGATCTGCGATTGGACCAGGTGAAAGTGCCATTGTTGTTTTCTATGTATACTAATTTTAGATGTTCAATGAGAATTCTGAACTTACCACTGTCTTTCTCGAGTTTTTTGGTTCCTCCTGTTTTCTTCTCCAGCGTCAGGATCATGTTGAAGTCGCCTCCTAGGATCCAATTTGGAGTTGCTGCCAGGGTTTTGATCAGTTCGAGCCGCTTCATGAATTTATCTTTGTCCTGGTTGTTGTGAGGCCCGTAGACGTTGGTGATGGCTCCTTCCTGATTCGAGCCAATGACCTCGAAGTGGGTTGTTATTGTGCCTACCTTTGTGAAAGGCTTGTTGATCATTATGCTGTATGGGTTCCATAGGAGGGCAAGGCCCCCTGAGGCCCCTGTTGAATCTGTTGTTATGGAATCACATTCTCGCCATATACGCTGAAAGATTGTTTCAACTTCTGCTCCTTGGCATTTGGTTTCCTGTAGCAGCAGAATATCTGGTTTTTCTGCTATGATGCAGTCTCGTAGGATCCTTTGCTTGGATCTACCATTCAGTCCTCTAATATTCCAGGTGATGATCTTCATCATTAAGAAGGAGGGGTTGAGTGGAGGTATCCCTCCGATAGCTTGTGGATCTGACCTGAGTTTATCATGAGGTTGTCGGCTTCCTTGATCATTTGGTGCACAGTTTTCCACCCTCTTCTCTTGTTCTCTCGAGGGATTCTCTTTGAGCCAGAGCTCGTGTCCGTTGTTATGCCTAGGCGTGCCATGGAGCCATCTGAGGAGTTTAGAAAGACCTTATGGACTTTGCGCAGCTGTTCTTTAGGGAGGGTATGTAGGTATTTTTGATTGAGAGCTTCCTCCATCTTTTCCAGATCTATTCCTGCCAAATCTTGGTTGTCAAACAACATTGGAGTGTCCCCGTCCCCTTCTCCTCTATCGTCTATGTGGGTTTCGCCAGCTGTGGGAATAGGGTTAGTATTTGGGATGCTCTTTTGCTTCTGTTGAGGGTCCTTGTGTGGGTTTTGGATTTCCTCATCTTATGGAAGTTGGTCCAAGATCTCATATGAGTTTTTGGTTGCAATTTTTTGACTGGAGTCTGGAATTTTCTTTCTTGGGGGATTTCTCCTTTTGGATGTGATAATGGTGAGGCCATCCTTCTGCATGGTTTTGCTTTCCTTTGCGGCTTGTTTAATGAGAAGGCAGTCCTGATATAGGTGGTCGTGCTCATGGCACCTCCTACATCTAAAAGGAATGTGCTCATAGTCCAGAGTTTGTTGCCAGTCCTCATCCTGGTACTCAAGGGTCATCGTTCTAGGGAGTGCTTTGGAGATATTCATGTAAACACAGATCCTGGCGTATGAGGTGTATTTTCTCTGCTTTGTAGCTTCCGAAGCTTTGACATACTGTCCCAGGGTATTACCTATGCCCATTAGAATCTCTTCCAGCCAGAATTCTTGTGGGAGGGAGTATAGACGTATCCACACAAGGGCCATGGTGAAATCTTCTTTATCCGAGCTGAATCTTTCAGTCCAGAAGCGTAGGAACAGCCCTGCAGAGTTGAAGAAGTATGGCCCATTTTCAAAGATCATGTCCTTGTCCTCTAGGTTGTATAGAATGATGGTGAAGAAACCCTTGGACATGAGTTGCACCTCATAGTCTCCTTTGGGGTTCCACCAGTACTTGATCCATTTGTTAAGGTCCCTCTCTGTGGGTGAAAGTCCCAGGAATTTACCAATGAGGGCATGGTCTTTCATAAATTGTGTGTGCTCTCCAACCCTAGTTGAGCTAATGAGATATCTCAAAGGTTTTTCCATTTGTGGAATGCACTTACCTGGTTCCCAACTCCGTGGCGGCTTTGTCTGGGATGTTCTTGCTTCTGTGTCCATTTCCGTTCGAAAACCCTGTTCCCTGGCTAAGAGCTGCTCTCTTACCTGCGGCGGTGGCTCGAAGGTGGGTCTCTTTGCTTTGACGCCCGCTTTGTCATTAGCCACCACATTGCAGTATGAGGGGGGTTTTCCCCCCCCCCCTCCTTGCCCATATCGGTGTGTCAGTGATTTCCAGGTATTCGTAGTCGGTACTGGTGGATTTCCACGTAGGGTTCTGTATCCAGACTGCAACAAGCTATGCTACGAAAGGGTTAGGGTTTCTGTCTTCACTCATTCATTCTCTCCTCCTCCTCCGAGTGAGCCACCAATGTTGCACATCCTATTACCATTAACACTTAACACATATATCTTTTATTCATAATTAGCGCCTATAACCTCTTCCTCTAAACCCTTATAAGGAGTGAAAATAAACCATAAAATAGTTCAATAGCACCAAATTACTAAATCACACAGAAAAATTTTAAGTACTGACCTTCAAAATCTCAGCTATGTAGAGTCTGATCAATTCAATGTTTCTCTTCTTGAAAGAGAATTGAAATCAAGATTTCATAAAAACCAGAACACCATTGCATCAGAACACCCGAATGATTTTCGCAACTATAGAAAATGATTGTCGTAACTATAGAAAATTTGTCGTAACTGGGATATATATATGATTGATTTTCCGCAAATGATCGTTTGATTCCCACACATGTCCTTGTTGGTCGCTAGAGTGACTAAATGGTGGTTAGTCACTAGAGCGACCAAGATTCATCGTTAAAACGACCAACCTGGAATGTTGGTCGCTAGAGCGACCAACATTTGGACCCCGAAAAAAAAAGGTATATTTAGTACAAAAAATGCAAAAAAAATACAACAAAATTCTAAATCGTCGTAATATTTCATCATAATTTGTGCCCAATGTAGTAGTGTAGGATCAACTTCGGCTAGTGTTGTAGAAGTTACACGAGCACTAGTTGTATGCTAAGTTGAGTAAGTGCAAATTCCTTAAGATGGAAATTTAGTATCTTGGGAACATAATATTTGAAGAAGGACTAAATGGGTACCACAAGAAAATTGAATCTATATCTTGTTGGTCAACTTAAAAGAATGCAATAGAGGTAAGAATTTTTCTAGGATTGGACAACTATTATGGAAGGTTTGTTAAAGGTTTCTTAAGGATTGTGTTAGGATCCTACCCTAACCTGCTAAGTATATATATTGGTTTCTACGTATGGAGGTCATATATAGTAAATAAGGCCCATGTAGTAGTGTGAAAGAATTAATTCTAAGAAGGATCACTAGAAGGTTCAACCTAAATAGAAAGTTCCTTCTCTAGAATGTTCCTCGGTGGTAGATAAAACTATATAAATAAGTAGAAGCAATGTAATGATCTATCTTGTGAAGTATATTATAGTTAGATATCTTCTCATTCGAGGTTTCCCCCTCGAAGAGGTAAGTTAACATTTATTTCATTAATAAAGGTATAACGTTTTGTGGTATTCTAGTTCTTTTATTAGCTATTGTGGTTGTATATCTCATTTTTGCAATAAATTTGGGTAAAATCTATTAATATTATGTTCTTCATATTCCAATTTAATAATAATTAACACACAAGTGGTATGGGAGCACTTTCATGAGCCAATATTCTAGAGCATTTTTTTTTAGGCTAGAGACGTATTTCCATGTCTATAAATAACACAATGATCTGTCATTTAACATATAAATCAATGGTAGGGAAAAAATACACATAGGAAATACAAGCGAGTTCACCTAGTTGGACAACCTTGTAATCCGTGTTGGCACCAGTACCACATCATACAATACTACAATACCTATATACATAATTTTTATTCCATGTACCCTATGGTATATCAGAAGTCCCCTATATTACCGAGAATAACACTGAGGAATATTATTCTCTAGTGCCTAGGTAGTCAGGTAGTATGGATAATAAGGGTATGGTCAATCCTCCTTTGTTAGTGCTCAAAGATATTGGGTTGAGTACTACTATTGGAACCCACACATATATTAGAGAGTTATCTCTCTTGGAACTCCCTTTCCCTCAAGACCCTCAAATTCCTACTCCTTTCTACCAGTCCATGAAATTCATACATAAACAATTGTATTGATAATTTATGAATTCTTTCATTGGAAACCCTTCTTCCTGCTACCAATCCATGAAATTCCTACATAAACTATAGTATTGATAATTTGAGAATTATTTCAATGCAATATTATTCAGGTGGGAGTATAATAGACATGAGTTAAAAATTTTTTTAGTCTTACCTACACCATTATTTGAGACCTATCTCAATAGAATCATTATGTTGATCTGATCATTATGGTACCTCTCTAGTAATTCTTTTTGGTGGTCCTACTCACCCCACTACTAGGTACTTATCACAACTGATCCATAATGCAATGAGGATTACCTTGGTATTACTCTCTAGTAACCCTTTTTTTGTGGATCCGCATATCTAGGGCTACACAATGCATAGATATAGCCAACAAAGTATCTTCCTTGTAAACTTAGTGTGATGATATGTAACAAAAAATAAAATAAAACCACTCCTCTACTCAACAAAATCTTGATGACAACAGTAACAATATTTCCAAACTGGAGTCACTCCTAGACTAACTATCCAAATTCATGGTGATGGAAACTCAATCCATGAGTTATAAGTGGAAGGACCAAAAATCCAAAAACGAAGGAGATAAATCATCCAATCCCATGGGGCCTCACTCTAAGCCACTTGTTCGTGAACTTATGACTCAAATGTGGCACATACTCCCTAAAGTAAATCTCAACAAATTTAATGGATTTGATCCCATAGGTTGGGTCACTCAGATGAACCATTATTTTTCATTGCATGGAATCATATATGAGTTAATAAAACTTCATGTGGGTGTCTTTTATTTAGATCCTAAAAGTTGGCAATGGTGGAAATGACATAAGAATTCCCACTAGGGTTATATTGATTGGACATAATTTGTCTCTGACGATATGGAATGGATTGTTATATAATTTTTCATCTATCATGGTACTTTTCGGGTGGAAAAATTGGAGGATTTGGATTGCAGGGCCCATTTTAGTTGTAGGTCCCATTTTGGATATTTGGGGTCTGGAACCTTCTAGATCCATTTTGAGGCATCAAATGGCATTTTCTGGGGTAAATTGTTTTTCAAGAAATGATCTCAACATTTGACGCTATTCTACACATCAAGACCTTTCCAATGGTGAAAACATTGCTTCAATCACGCCTCTTATGTGGAATTTATACCTCCTGCAAGTTGACCTATCGTATTAACCACCATGGTATGACTGGATGCCAAGTCAAGCCCCATTATCTACACATGTGGGAATAAACACATGTGGAATTTCAAGAAGATTATATAAGGCCCAAAACATTATCACTAATTGAGGGTTGAAGATGGAAAAACCCTAAACCTAGATGGCTATTGAGCTATTTTAAATATTGGCCCATTAGGAAGAGAAGGGGTTCCATTCTTTTGTAGAAGAGAAGGGGTTCCTTTCTTTTGTATTCTACTTGTTCCATAGTCGAGAAGAGAATCCAATGATTGGATATCTAAACATCTTTTTAAGAACAATGATGTTACAATGCCAAGCAAGGAAGGTAATCAGGGTGATGGAAACAAAGACTGATTTGTAAATGATTTGTTTGGACATTTATATTATGGATGTTTCATTTTATTATGGGGGTCTATAATGGAAAATTATGTTTTTTTTTTCTTCGTTTTATAATTATGTTGGATATGAAAAGTTAAAAACCATTTATAACCACCATATTGAAAACACATTAAGTAATACAACATAAGATGTAGTTTTGATATATTTTTATCGTCATATTTATTGTTTATTATAACAAATTTATGTTGTATCGTATTAAAATTTGTTTATGTTAACCTTTGAATTACCAAGAATTAATTAAGATATCACAAAGTTGGTGACCTGCAATAGAAAAGATTTATTTTAAATTATATTTTATTTAACAAAAAATGAAGATATTAAAAAACACTCAAACCTCAAAATTTTTATTGTTTGAAAAAACCAAAATTCAAATAAATATATGCTTACTTGGATGGAACTTCTAAGGACAATTCCAACAAAATAATTCTGTGTAACATTTACACTTGTGGTGTTGGCATTACCAACTTTGATGTCACTCTCCACCTTAACTAGTGCAACTATCATGGCCTTCACCTATTCCACTATATCCTTTAGTTTTATAATCATATAAACTTATATTAATCAGTCTTTTTGCATTCTCCTTGAAATAAGTGTCAATATAGGAAGGACATGGAAATTATAAAAGAGTATTTTTCTAGAGCCTAGTCAAAATTAAGGAAATTTTTAATGATCCATACTTATCTAAAAGTATAGAAACCTTTGTCAATTTTACTATTTCTTAAAATACTAATTATAAAATGTTGGGTGATATTATTTTTTAATAGAAGATTCATAAAATTTGTATTAGAGGAAAAATTTGTGAAACCATTTCATCCAAAGTGTATAAATCAAAATGTGTTATTATTCTCTGTATTTAATATTTTAAATTTAATTGAATAAATTTCATATATTATAATAGTTTAATATGAATTAATAAAATCTTTGGAAAAATCAAATATTGATAAAATATAATAATTGTGATTTTAGTAAACAATTATATTATAACTTTAATATTTGAATAATAAAAACTAAAAAAATAACATTATTATTACATCATCATCATCATCATCATCATTATTATTAGTGAATAGTTATGTTATAATGTTATTCTTATAATATATGAAAAAGAAATAAATATTCAAATCACAATCATTTCACTCATCATACTTACACATTTTTGTTTCTAAACATGTTTAATCAACATATTGTATCTTGTTGAACAACAAACAATTCACCTTAAAGAACAATTAAACATTATATGGCATTAATGGTTATAACTTTTTGCAATTTCAATCCAAATTAAATGCTTTCATAAAAGTAAAGTTAAACATTATATGGAAACTATAAATTTAAATGAGTGATAGATATCAAATTTCACGTAAAATAGAGAAATCATTAATATTGTTCATCATTAACATACTCATAATACATTTTATAAATGAAACAAAAACAACCACAACATTATATGAAAAACATAACACGCATGTCAAACACACATCTCAAAAAAATTTGCAAGAAACATGTCATATATAGATCTCAAGTCAAATATAAAACAATCAATATAAATGTTAATCAATACCACTACTATCTAGGTCCACCACCAGATCTAGGTGCATCAATGTATATGCTACCAGAGGTAGAGCCTCTATCAAGAACACCTATCTCAGAAATAAATGTCAACAAAAGTGCACTATCTATTGGAGATATTACACACTCACCTAGGTAATTATTTTCCTAAGGTTGATAGTCCAATGTTGAGAGTGATTCCTTATATGAGAATATTCTCTCTAGAGAATATTCGCATACAAAATAGGGAACTCCTCTTCAATAAAGAGTTAGTTACACTCAGTTAGACTATTGGAAGTCACTCATGCTTTAAAACCTCGATTTTATCACCATCAGTTGCATGTGTTTCTCTCACTTGCACACGTGTGACTTAGTTAATTGATAATTGTATAGATCAGTTAACTAGGACTAGGTGACATATTACTTTAGCTTCTGTCAATGTGTCTAGATTTCTCTAGATCATTACTTTGATGACTTTACTTATCCATGTAGAGTATATCACGTGTAATTAATCATTCTCTCATTAGTGAATACAATTGTATTGATTCTTTTCTCTCATCTCTTCTCTCCTTCTCTCAATTTGCAAGCTTTGTACGAATTGTTGTTAGCTAGATTCTCTGTGTAGGTTTCACCATAATTCTACATGGTATCAGAGCCATGGGTTGCTAGGAGAAAGGTGCACGGGTATCTTATTTGCAAGTTCAGAAGGAAGATGTAGTCAGAAAATATGGATTACTCGTCGACAATACTTCTCATGCCTCATAACTACTTTGAGTGGAAGTTAAAAATTCTACATCAGTTCAAATGCAGGGGATTGTACCGGATTACCATGGAAATAGAAGTAGAGCATGATTCCACTGATGAGACAAATGACTTTCTAAACACACAAGACATGGCTCTCAGACTTATCTATGTGTCTATTTCTCCTGAACTACAGTATCATGTAGAGGAGGAATCACTCTCAACTCCGAATGAACTATGGAATAGATTAGAGGTTCTATTTGGGAATAAGGAAGATTGTGAATATTGCATGTAGAAGATTGACAAGATAGAGCCAGTAGAAAATCCATCGAAAGATCAAGCCTCTCAGTTTGAAGAGCCTTTTGCACATGTATCTACACAACTTTTTTTTCCATTCATTGGAGATGATGTCTACTCCATTTCATATATTTTTATGAATCACATGTGGAATATATCATGCATGCATATTAGGAGCCACATGTAGACATTTATTCATGTGCCATGCATACATCTGTGGATCCACATGCATGTGCCATGCATGCATCTCAGGAGCCAAAAAGGGGGCCATGCACTTCAGATTCACCTCTGACACTTTTTAATCATAATTTGCATAAATAAATTGGATATTTGAATTCCTCTTCGAAAAATTTCCAATATAAAAAAAATATGTTTGAAATGGAGTCCGAAAAGTGAAGTTATGAGCATTTTAAAATTAATAAATTTTCAATGTTTTTCCGGAAGCAGTCACATGATTTGCAAAGTTTCATCCAAAAATCACATGGTATGGGATTTGGATCTTCTTCATTAAAATAATATAAGGTGGATATATGTGGACATATCACTAGTGCATCTACTTCATCAGATACGTACAAACATCTACATCTTCAACAACATCTTCACCAAGACATTTACTGAGAAGAAGTTCCACTTCTTGCACAATCATCTTGGAGTGAAGGAAATAGTTTCTTAGCAACTGCATTTTTTTCCTTCTTCATTTTTTATGCATTGTACTTTGAGGGGGGGGGGCATTCCCATGAGGTTTTCCCTCTTTCCTCTATTTTTTCAATGTTTCATTCTTAGATGCATTGTACAATGGGTACCTAACATGGCCTTAGTTGTCATGACCTATTCATCATTTACACCCTAGTAGTGTTCAAGGGGGGTGTTGGAGATATTACACACTCACATAGGTAATTCTTTTCCTAAGGTTGATAGTCCAATGTTGAGAGCGCTTCCTTAGATGTGAATATTCTCTCTAGAGAATATTCCCCTACAAAATAGGGCACTCCTCTTCAGTTAAGAGTCGGTTAGACAACTGGAAGTCACTCGTGCATGGAAACCTTCGTTTTATAACCAAAAATTGCATGTGTTTCTCTCACTTCCACATGTGTGACTTATTTAAATGATGATTGCATGGATCAATTAACTAAGACTAGGTGACAAATTACTTCAACTTCTATTAGTGAGTGTCTAGATCTCTCTAGATCACTACTATGGTGACTTTACTTAGCCATGTAGAGTATATCATGTTTAATTAATCATTCTCTCATTAGTGAATACAATTCTAATGATTTTTTTCTCTCATCTCTTCTCTCCTTGTCTCAATGTGAAAGGTTTGTATGAATTGTTAGCTAGATTCACTGTGCAGGTTTCACCACAATTCTACACTATCAAATGTCTCTCTATCAATATCATGAAAAAAAATACCTGATGTGAACATGGTGTCCAAAGAATCAAAATATTGTGACACATGGAGGAAGAGGAGGAGGAGGGGGGTTGATGGATGATGACACATGTAGACTATGAGAAAGACAATAATGTGGATGGTGACACAAGTGGAGGAGGAGGGGGAGGATTAGTAGAATATGGTGAAACATGTGCAGGAGAAGCAGGAGAAGGAGGAGGAGGATTGGACATGGATTTAGGTTTAGACACATGTGGAGGGGAAGTAGCAGGAGGATCAAATGTGGATGCAGGTTCAGACACATGTGGAGGGAATAAGAATATTGGTAGATGGTGTAACTGACTCATGTGGAGGAGAGTAAGGATGACAAGGAGGACCATGTGGTGGAGTAGATGATGTGGATGACTCTGCTAATGAGATAGATGTAGTAGGATCATAAGCATCACTCCTCAATGCCTTGATGAGGTTGACGACACCAACAATATGATTCATCAACATTGTCATGTCACGAGGAAAACATCTCCATATAGAAGACATATTTTGTACCCATAATATGTCTCTAATGGGTGTGGGTACCACTCCCTGACTAGTCATGACATGGCATAGTTGATCTGCCACCTCTAGCCAGACTCTCATATCTGACATGTGTAGCTGTCGGGTCTCTATAATAATGGAGGTTGGTCCTTTGCCTCCTCCATCACCTCATCCTCACATTGGGGAGGCTCATCCCCAACATGTGTGCCAATATATGCAAAAAAATAGATAATAACAATAAAATAATTGACAAATATGTTACAATAAATTACATGTGCATTAAATAAGACATAAAAATATGAAAATAGATTGATCAAAACATAAAAATAATATTACATATTTCATCTGGTGGTTCCTCTATTGTAAATTAAATGTTTGGACATGCTCTCCAACCCATCCGCGTGTATGGGTACTTTGCAATATCGAGGATATGATTTTCCTCTCTATCCAATAAATCACATAACTCCCTACTGACCAAAGAAGTGAGAAACTTGTATTGGCCCCTCTTGGGCATCAACTTCCCCCACATGCGCATACGTGCATCAAACATAGGCCTAGTAGGAAAGTGAGGTACTACTGTTTGAGTGTCATGAACCCTCTCAAAAAATGGTGTATATAACTCTTATGCAAATAGGAAGAATCTCATCCTAGAAAACAATGCACGTCAATGATCTAATGCATGAAAAAATGTCTCAATAAAACTAACTCTTATGCAAATAGGAAGAATCTCATCTTAGAAAACAATGCACGTCAATGATCTAATGCATGAAAAAATGTCTCAATAAAACATCCACCCACCTAATCAATTGGGTCATATGAAATAAACTATACGCATAATACAACATAAAGAAACTAATGTGCTTCCCATTAGAGTTATACTATGATATTGATGAGAGAATAAGACACATGCACATAACATCCTCTATCTCAAATGAAGATATTCGTAGATGACCACCATGAACCTAGAACTCCGAAGTCGAATGAACATGTGAGCCAACATATCGTTGCACATATGTCGGTTGGGTCTCTCTTGCAACACCAAGTGATAGCGCAAGGAAATGGGCCATATCCTCCTCCATGGGATGATACCAAAGATCATGACCAACCCTGAAACCTTGTCTCACATGATCCTAGTGATAGATTAATTACTATAACAACAAATATTTCCCCTTAAGGGATGTACCCTCCTAATAAAACTTCAAGAGACTAATATCCATCAAAAGGCTCTATGTCGACTATGAAATAGGGCAAGGGAATAACTCCCTCTCCCTCTTCCTAGTCTCCCACTCACGCACACATGTGTCTTGACCTATTGTTGTCCCTCCTCCTCCTCCTCCTCTCATTGTCATCATCTCTAATTCACATACAAATATTTTTAGGATCATACATATATAAAATAAATTGAAATTATAAAACAAATACATATATATAAAAAAATCTAAAAGTAATTTGTTTTTTGCAAAAAAATCTTAAAAAACAATTGGTGCGCTGAAAACATAACATACGCCCCAAAGATGATGTGTTATATTAAAAAAAATCAATGCCATCTGTTGTTGTTACTAATGTGCACCTATTCCATGTTTCTTGTCGCAAAACTAAGTATTTGTGTGGTGCATCCTATAGGATGCTCCGCGCCAACTTAGTTCTTTTAACTGCGTCAGTTCAGTGCTTTTAACCACACTGGTTCATGATTTTGTTAACAAAGACACACCACAATGCTAAAATATATGGCACATAGATCGACAATGTCCTTTGTTAAACTAAAATCTTCCATCAGTGTGCCAATTCTACTAGAGCACCTACATGATGTGTAACAATGCATTGTATTACTAACACACCATTAACCATACCTTACAGAAGACAAACCACATTTTTTATTTTTCAAAACATGTCACGGTGCATACATTTAACCTTTACGCATCAATGAGCCATAATTATTTTCGCACCACCATGGATTGTAGCAATGTGTCTACTAAGTAACATTGCTCTAATTGGTTATTACAAGTTCACCCCGTTGTCATTGTCTTTACAACACCAGTGTGTTTGTTGGACTAATGGACACCTCTAGGTTAAATTTCATTATCACAACTGAAGTGGTTTGATGTGTTACTATTAACACACCGATGCCACCATGACAATGTATCATCGACCTTTTTTTTGCAATGCGTTGTAAAGGATAGAGCATCGAGAATAAGGAATCCAATGAGACGCCTCGCTATGCCAAGTCAGGATGTCCCAATGCATTTCTGTAAACAGTACCAATGCATTTAGTTAAAATGGTTGTACCACTACATTAAATTTTATAATTTGTTAAGTTAGTGGTGTGGTTAATTAAGTGGAATGTACCAATGCGGGTCAAAGCCATTTGTGCTCTAGTTGTGGGGCATTTAGGACACACCACTTTGTTTTTATGATTTATCGCATTGCTCTTTTTTGAACGACATCGATGCGTACATATATATGAGATTCATTGGTGGTGGTCTTCACTGTGAATTTAACACAGTATGCACCAATTTGAGGCGAGTTGAACCATGCAAAATTGAAAAAAAAATGAAAACAATTCCTAATTTCAAGCTAAATTCAAGTTTTGATTGGACGAAAATGAAAATAGGTAGGTATAAACAATTTACCTGACCTCTTATTTCCCAAGGAGGCATTGTTTCACCATTTAAAGGAAATTAAAATTTGTGGTAATTTCCAAAATTTGGAAATGTGTGGAATTTACCAATGGAGCTATTCAAGTCGGTGTAGAGCACTGGAAATAGGGAGTCTTAGGAAGGATGGTGAGCAATGATACTTTATTGAGAGTTTGGAAGAAATAGATGCAATGTAAAAATGAAAATTGATTTGGTGATTTTTTTTTACCTTGCTGCAATGCGCTTGATGATAGTAAGGCACACTAGTGCGTAATGCTCAACGACACTGGTGTGATTTATTCAATGCGGACATTTTTTAATTGTAGAGTATGGAAATGATTTTGAACATTGATGAATCGATGTTTTATTATTCATGTACACACCGATGTGTATATACCTTAAAGGTGCATAAAAAAAAACTCTCAGCCACCTGCCTTTGCTAACAACCTCTGTTATAAATAGAAAAGGGATAATTATTTAAGGGAGGTTCTGTAAAAACCTGTGCAAGAAGGTGTTCTCCTTGTAGTGTTTCATGCCTTGTCTAGAATCGAGAGCATGGTTAGAAATCCCTACCTTTGGTGGTCTAACATCATTTGCAAATGATACACTATATAAACGTAAACTGCCTATCAAGATAGCTACTAGTAGTAATACACATATATAAAATATGTCTATATATATGGAAAGTATTTCTATGATGAAGATGTGTAATTCCTTTCATGGTCAACATGGAGTTGATAGGTAGCATTTAAAAAATATTAATAACAAAAAAAATATTTCAGTGTCCATAAATAAAATATTTTAATATCAATATTATATATGACGATGATGGTGGTGGTGGTTAACGTCTTCATATATATATATATATATATATATATATATATATATATATATATATATATATATATATA
>ML799416.1:217773-237201 GCA_009831015.1 Picea engelmannii
GAGGTCTCTTCCAAGGTGAGACAGGTCTTTTATATAAAACGCCCCACAGCACTCAATGCAAGCCTCTCTGCACAAGCGATGAGAGAACATGGATAGGTGATCGGGACTGAAGAGGTCCTCCATGAGCATCCTCGCCCTGTCGCCATCGCTTGCAGTAAAGAGGACGAGCTCGAACATATCTGCTATCTCGGCCAGGAATTCGTCCGCGCCGGGCCTCTTGTAGCTGAGATTGTAGTAGCTATCGTAGACGGGCACATCCAAGTTGTAGTCCAAAAGAGTTCCGTCCATGTCAATAACCAGCGTATGCTTCTTCTTGTTGAGCTCGGTCATGGGTGGCAGTAGAGGAACTCCAAGTGGCTTCGTTGGCGGCATCCAATATCGATGGCTTCTGGATACAGTTGTGGATTTCAAAGCTAGTGGAACATTGGCCTTCATTACTGTAAGATTGGCCAATGCGCAGGGTACTTCGGCCATCAATTCGGAATCTGATGCCAAACCCAAAAATCGTTTGATGGGAAATGCATTAGACGGATGAAGAGAGTAGGAGAAGGGGCAGTCGTCGATAATAACTACCCTATTCAGGTCTCTTCCCAGGAGCGAGAGGTCCTTCACGAGTTTACCTTCTATTTCAGTGCACGAATCTCTGTACAGCCTGTTCCGAATGCAGCTGCTGTTGGGTAGCTTATCCAATATAGCGTCGGCCCTTTTTGGGGGACTCTCTGTGAATATCACGATCTCAAACAATTCCGCCATTGTTTTCAGGAACTGTCCCAAATAGGGTCTCATTGCAATATACGTAACGATTCCTGTCGATTGCTTTTTAATGGCAAAATCTATCCCACAAAACCTGGCATCTTTTTTCCCACTGTACCAGTCATCTCTTGATTCAATTAAGAGCGTTCCGTCCATGTCCAGAACAAGAGTGTACTTGCCTTTATCCAATGGATCCATAGGAGGCAATAGAGGCTCCCAAGGAGCCCGCATTTCATACAGATGACCTACCAATGAAAGGGATTAATCTCTTCTGGTGGGGCTTCTTTCTCTTTCGTTGAAAGCGTGTGGGAAAGGAGTATATGGGCTTTTATCCATCGCTATAAAGCATTGAGCTGTGATCGAATATATTGTTTTGAACGAGTTGATCAATGCTGTCGACGGTATTTCTCCCGTCTTAGGATTGGGTATTGGGTATTGCACCGTTGTTTTACCGTCACCTTCTTTCATTGCAATCATAAAATCTGATGAAGTATCCATTTTTAAGAACACTTGTTTTTTTTTTAAAAGGTCATAAGTTTAAATTTAAAAGGGTAGGGCATGTATACCTCCATAAATTTTACTTGGTCGTGATCTTAAAAATAGATCATCATCATATAGTTTTTATTACTTTTCTGACTTTAATAAAGTAAGGATGCCATCATTTTGATTGAACTAGCCAAAGTACCGAGATTGATTGATTCTTTTTTTTTAAGTGCAATAGTGAGGTGGAAGAGGAGAAGAAACATGCGAAGAGAGTATCGTAGTTACCATGGAAGGAATCTCTTTTCCTTTTGGACTTGCAGCTTGGTTGGTCAGAGCTATCGACCTCCCTGAAGCTGGACATGAATTGCAAAATCAATATTAAGATCAAGAACAAATGCCAAAAAAAAAGGACTAAAAGGAAGGGAGATTCTGATGAAAGAAGCGACGGTAGTATGAGTAAGACATCTATGAATTCAGATCCTTGTTAGGGATGATTTATCAAGTAAAACCCCAACCTTTCCTGAAACCCCAATGGTCACCTCCCAAGGTTTTCAAAAATAAAATGGTGGAACTAAAATGTTATTAAGAGGAGACCCTTTCATGAAATTCAATACTGGAGGAGCGAAAGATGGTGAAAGATAGAACACAATTGGAGTGGGCATTAAAAGTAGTAAACAACGAAGCAAAATCCATGGCCATTGAGGATTCTCAGATGGAGACGACCATCACTGAAGCAGTGCACTCTCGGTCATCCTATAAATTCAGGAAACAATCTGAGTAAGTCCGTTTTAGGAAACAATCTGAGTAAGTTTGTTTTCTCATTGTTATTTTCGAGAAGAAATGCCTGCAACTCTCAACATTTTTTTCATAATTGTATGCAGTGAATTCTTCCCCATTATGTATTGCAAATTTTTACCTAGCTCAATTGGCAGCCAGATTTTGTGGGCCATTTGAAATCCTAGAAAGGATTGGGCTAGTTGCGTATATGCTTGCATTATCTGCATCCATAACTGTACATAATGTGTTTCATATTTCATTTATTAAGAAAACTATACCTGATGTTAATCATGTAATCGATTGGAATGTGATTCATGTGGAGCAAGAAGGTGTCCTGCAAGTGCATCATGTGTGCATATTGGACCGGAAAAGCAAATAGCTCCAAAATTGAGCCATAGGGCTTGTAAAGGTCCAGTGAACCTGGTACGGTCCCAAGGACATGACATGGAAGCATGAAGATGCTATGTGGGCAGAATACCCGCATCTTTTTGAAGATTTTGAAAATCTTGTTGATGTTGTGTAAAGAGTTGCACTGAGGATAATGGAAAAATAAGGGGAGGAGATTGTAACACCCCAAGGACGTGCCCCATTTATATTATGAATTATAATCATGTTTTGTAGGCTGGTGAGTCGAGTGTTGATAAGTTGGTGGGCTTATGTGTTTATTAGGATAGAGAGCCTAAGTGTTAAAGGACAAGAGCCTATTTTTGTAAATGTAATTATGCAGAACATTAATAAAGATTAAACATCGTTGCGTGTAGACCGACCACAAAGAAAGAGTGATGGGAGACTAAGCTTCCACAGGGTGGGTAAGGGAAAAGGGGCTGAAAGGTTGGAAAATGGGCTAAGCTTAGGGGATTAATTCCTTGAGAATAATAATTTATTATTATTCCAAAGCTATGTGACAAACATGTTTTTATCCTAAGTCCTCGGAAAGGCATCGTGTGTAAAAAGGGAATGCATGCAGCTCTAGGAAGGCAAGTGTCGACCTGAGCGCATGTAGTTAAAAGTTGAAGCATCAGTTGTTTTGGGGGTTCACTCGGTCTTATCCTCTCTGCGGATCTATTGGATCCAACGGTCCACGAAAAACCGGTGTTTCTCCATTCCAACCATCCGTTCAGGCTCTCGATGTTTCCTAGCCAAACCATTAGCGTCAACCCTCCTGAGCTTGATTTCTGTGAGGTGACTTCGACCCTCACCCTTCCTCTGGACTTTCCAATTCTCTATCCCTCCTACGCTTGATTTTTGCTGCAAACTCAAGGATTCTAAGGGATCATACATGCACTCCTTGCGACTCTCACGATAATCTCTGATTATCCAAACACTCCAACTCTGTGCACTCCTTGCGAAAAAAGTTCTTCAACCACTCACTTGGTTGGAAAAGTATAAGACTCTTCTCGGCCTGTGCACACCTTGGATGACTCTGTGCTATATCTTCACTTCTGTTGGTATAAGAACAACTCTATCTCTCCTGAGCTTTTCTGAGGTAAAACTCAAAATCTTGTCAACGCACTCCTTGCGGACCTTCACTACACTCCTTGTAGGAATTCTCAGGATGAGGAGAAATTGAAACTTGTACAGGCTCCATACATTCAACATGAAATCATACACATAAAGCATTGAAACAAATGCATAACAGATCATATAAGGAAACTGAAAACATACCATTCAATAGATACAAACAATAACCATAACAACACCATGAAATTGGATCAAAGAATTCTTATATTAATTCAAGTGCTTCTGTACATGATTTCTATAGCAACAACTATTTGTTCAAACAACTTCTACAATCTTTGTTATTCTCTTATCTCCTATGCTCTCTTCATCTACAACTTCTACTCTTATAATTGAGAATGATAATACAATACACACGAGGAAGCTTTCTTGAGTTTTCCCTCCTACAACTCTAAGCTATCTTATAGAATTAAAGACTACAACTACTTTACATTTATTACGATTAAATGCCTCCAATCGGTAGATGAGAGCAACGCTCAAGATCTGCATTACAATCCCCAAAACATTTAAGAGAAAATACATATTTTCAGATATTACATTAATGTGCCATCCTTTGAAATTCAAAATGTCTTCAAAATGTGCGCTGGTGTAGATCTAGTTGTCTTCCACTTGCGCTTGCTTGCGATGATCCTGCATCATACTCCTCTGGCTGAAAAAAAATCATGGACTCATGTCCATGAGCTCCTGCACCATCTATCCATGTTTCTGGATATCTTCTTCACTTTCCCAACTGACATCCTCAATCGGGTGTCCCTTCCATTTTATCAGATATTCAAAATATGTCTTCCTCCAGGTTTTCTTACCAACTCTCCGATCAATGATCTTTTCCATCTGTGGCTTTTCAACTACATGCATTTGTTTGACCGACTGAAATTCCTTTTGATTCTCTTCTCCTCTCTCTTCATTTTCTCTGTAAGGATACAAAACTCCTACGTTGAATATGGGTGATATGCCCACATCATCTTGCAATTCTATCTCATAAGCGTTTGCCTCAAATTTTCGCAAGATTTTACATGGTCCTATCTTTTTCATCTTCAGCTTATTATATGTTCCCCTTGGGAACCTCTCTCTTCTTAGATGTGCTAAAACTAAATCTCCCACTTCAAATTGAATCTCTCTCTTGTGCTTATCTACTTTGCACTTGTATTCCTGATTGGAACTCTGCAACCGCTCTTTAATCTTACTGTGGAGATCCTACATCTCTGCTGCAAAATATTCCGCTCCAACACTCTTGAACTCATTCTGCTCCAAGTCTCTCAACTCAGATACTCCTCTTGGCTGCATTCCATACATTATCTGGAATGGGCTCTGTCCTGTGCTCCGGTTAGATGAGTCGTTATATGCAAATTCCGCTTGCAGCAGAATCCGATCCTACTGATTATGATGTTCAGTTACTAAAATCCTCAATAAGTACCCCAAACTTCGATTTACTACCTCAGTCTGTCCATCTGTCTGAGGGTGATATGTTGAGCTAAAAGATAGATTCGCCTCAAAATTTTTCCATAGTGTCCTCTAGAAATGACGAACAAATTTGGTATCTCTGTCTGAAACAATACTCTTGGGTAAACCATGAAGTCGAACAACTTTGAAAAACAGATTTGCAATGTGTGGTGCATCATTGGTTTTCTGACATGGAATAAAATGTGCCATTTTGGAGAATTTGTCGACTACCATGAATATGGAATCACAACCTCTCTGTGTCCTTGGTAGTCCCAACACAAAATCCATGCTTACCACGTCCCACAGCCTCTCTGGTATTGGCAATGGTTGATACAACCTTGTATTTTGTCTTTTCCCCTTTGCGTGCTGGAAGATTCTACATCTGTTGACAATTTCTTGACATCTGTCCTCATCCCTAGCCAATAATACAAATTGTTCAGTTGCGCAAATGTTTTTCCATGGCCGAAGTGTCTAGCCAATCCCCCACTATGTTTTTCCTTCAAAAGGTTTTCTCTCATAGAACTCTTTGGGATACACAACTAATTTCCTTTAAATAACAATCCATTCTGAATCAAGTACTCAATCCATTAGCTTATGTCTCTCAGAACATGATTCTCACATGCTTCATAAGTGTCCTTGAAATCTGAATCATCTTTGTACATTTCCTTAAGGCTATCAAAACCTAAGGTCTTCACACGAAATTCATGCAGAATCAAACATTTCCTACTCAATGCATCAACAACCTTGTTAGCATTTCCAAAAATGTGCTTTCAAAAGTAAAGTTCTGCATAAATTCAACCCATTTTGCATGTTTCTGGTTCATTTTTTCTTGTCTGGTTATAAACTGTAAGCCTTGGTTGTCGCTATACAAAACGAACTCTTTTGGAACCAGGTAGTGCCTCCATTTCTTCAATGCCTGTATGACTGCATAAAACTCCTTGTCATACGTGGAATATTTCATCTTGGTATTGTTCAGTTTCTCACTGAAGTATGCAACTGTTCTATTGTCTTGACTTAATACTACTCCAATCGCGAATCCACTTGCGTCACATCTCACTTGAAATGTTTTACTGAAATCTGGCAGAACTAGAACTGGTTGTTCAGTTATCTTCTCTTTCAACAACTTGAAACTTTTCTCCACTTCCTCTGTCCAATGAAAAGATTTATGTCTCTTCTTGACTGTGTCCATCATTGATGCACAAATTCCACTAAAATTCCTGATGAACTTCCTGTAAAATCTGGCTAGTCCATGGAAGCTTCTGACTTCAAAGATATTCCTTGGCAACGACCACTCTTTGATTGGTTTTACCTTCTTTGGATCCATCTTCAATTCATTCGAAGAGATCACAAATCCCAAATAAATGAGTTATGTCTTCATGAAAGATGACTTCTTCATATTTATCAACAACTTCTCCTGCTGCAACCTCCTCGTCACTAGAGTTAAATGTCTCAAATGTTCTTCCTCAGTCTTACTGAAGATCTGTATATCATCAAGATACACAATCACAAACTTCCCAATGAAATCCTTCAAGACTTCGTTCATCAATCTCATAAAATTACTTGGCGCATTCGTCAAGCCAAATGGCATGACAAGCCATTCATACAATCCTTCATTTGTCTTGAATGGTGTTTTTCATTCATCACCTTCCCTCATTCTAATCTGATGATATCCTCTTTTCAAATCAATTTTTGAAAAAATCTTTTCTCCACTCAAGCAATCCATCAAGTGATCCATATTGGGTACAGGAAATCTATACCTGATCGTGATTTTGTTTATAGCCCTCGAGTCTGTACACATCCTCCATCCACCATCTTTCTTCAGACTTAACACTATTGGCACAACGCATGGACTCAAGCTTTCTCTAATCAACCCTTTGTCCATCAAATCCTGGACTTGCTTCTTAACTTCTTCATTCTCCTGCTATGTCAGTCTGTATGCTGCTTTGTTTGGTAAACTCGCCCCAGGTATAAGGTCAATGTGATGGATTATACTTCTGATGGGTGGCAACGAATAAGGTAAATCATCCAC
Source organism: Picea engelmannii (assembly GCA_009831015.1). Taxonomy (NCBI): domain Eukaryota; kingdom Viridiplantae; phylum Streptophyta; class Pinopsida; order Pinales; family Pinaceae; genus Picea; species Picea engelmannii. Next base: position 224,774 of record ML799416.1, read on the forward strand.
CAGTATATCGACGAAATTCTCCAGCAATTCTTGAATCTCCTCAGGTAGATCATCTATTGAGGTGCTAGTCAAGATGACTCTAGATTTTCTCACCACAACAAACTGCATTTCTTCATCTTTCTTGACTTCATCAAGAAGTTTATTCCCACTCATAAGAAGTATAGTATTGCTTGTTTCTTCTTTCACCTTCTTGTCTTCAATTAGCAACAACATATGTGTCCTACCATTCTCCTCCAAGGTGTATGTGTTCTTTCTTCCATCATGAATAAAATTTTTGTCATATTTCCACGGCCTTCACAATAAAATATGACAGACATCCATGGGAATAACATCACATAATATCTCATCTATGTAACCCCCTATCTTAAATTCAACTAAACATTGTTTAGTGACAGTTACCTAATGTCATTTTTGCAACCATGAAACCTTGTATGGGCTTGGATGTGCAACTGTCTCCAATTCCAGCTTCTCCATCATCTCTGTGGATACTATATTATCCGTGCTTCCACTGTCAATTATCACCTTGCATACCCTATCCTTGGTCTTCCAAGCAGTCTTAAACAAAACGACGAAACACTTCTATACAAGAACATAATTTATGTACCTAACGTCTAGGAATTGAAACTTATGATTTTGAAAGAAATCCATAATGTGCCTTATGATGGGCACCCTGGATATCAGAAAATAGTGGCAGTAGTCAAAGGCCATTACTTTTGTCCAGGTATGAAGAAAGAGATTGCAGAATATATCACCAGATGTATGGAGTGTCAGAAGGTTAAAGTTGAGCACAGACACCCAATAGGGTTGCTACAGCCTTTACCCATTCCTGAGTGGAAGTGGGAAGTGGTGACAATGGATTTCATCATGGGATTGTCGAGAACTGGAAAGCAACATGATTCAATCATGGTGGTGGTGGACAAGCTTACTAAAGCTGCCCACTACTCACAAGGAAGCTAACGTTGATGATATTTTTATGAGGGAAATAACACGATTGCACAGTATTCCCAAGACAATTGTGTCTGACAAGGACCCAAAATTTACCTCAAAATTATGGAAAGGGTTATTCAAGGGGTTTGGAACAAATTTGAACTTCAACACTGCTTATCATCCTGAGTCTAATGGACAGATAGAAAGGGTGAACAGAGTAATAGAAGATATGATAAGGATGTATGTGATGGATAAACCATCTAAATGGGAAGACTACCTACACTTGGTAGAATTCGCCTACAATAATGGGTATCAAGCATTGTTGAAGATGAGCCCATTTGAAGCACTTTATGGAAGAAAGTGAAATACTCCAGTAAGATGGGATAATCTAGCTAATAGAGCAGTAGCTGGGCAAGAGTTGCTCAAGGAAATGGAAGAGAAAATGCTAAAAATTAAGAAGAATTTAAAGGCTGCCCAAGACAGGCAGAAAAGTTATGTTGATAAAACTAGAACCCACAGAGAGTTTTAAGTGGGCGATCATGTTTTCCTGAAAGTGAAAGCTAATAGAAGTTCCCTGAGGCTGGGAAACTGTTCAAAGTTGATAGCCATATTTTGTGGGCCATTTGAAATCCTAGAAAGGATTGGGCCAATTGCATATATGCTTGCATTACCTGCATCCATGACTGTACATAATGTGTTTCATATTTCATTTCTTAAGAAATATATACTTGATGCTAATCATGTAATCGATTGGAATTTGATTCAGGTGGAGCAAGAAGGTGTCCTGCAAGTGAATCCTATGCGCATATTGGACCAGAAAAGCAAACAACTCCGGAATCGAGCCATAGGGCTTGTAAAGGTCCAGTATACCTGGTACGGTCCCGAGGACACGACATGGGAGCATGAAGATGCTATGCAGGAAGAATACCCGCATCTTTTTGAAGATTTTGAAAATCTTGTTGATGTTGTGTAAAGAGTTGCACTGAGGATAATGCAAAAATAAGGGGAGGGGATTGTAACACCCCAAGGATGTTCCCCAGTTATATTATGAATTGTAATCATGTTTTGTAGGCTGGTGAGCCGAGTGTTGATAAGTTGGTGGCCTTATGTGTTTATTAGGCCAGAGAGCCTAAGTGTTAAAGGCCAGGAGTCTATTTTTGTACATGTAATTATGAAGAACATTAATAAAGATTAAACATCATTGCGTGTAGACCGACCACGCAGAAAGAGTGATGGGGGACTAAGCTTCCACCGGGTGGGTAAGGGAAAAGGAGTTGAAAGGTTGGAAAAAAGGGATAAGCTTAGGGGCTTAAGTCCTTGAGAATAATAATTTATTATTATTCCAAAGCTGTGTGACAAACATGTTTTTATCCTAAGTCCTGGGAAAGGCATTGTGTGCAAAAATGGAACGCATGTAACTCCAGGAAGACAAGTGTCGACCTGGGCGCATGTAGTTAAAAGTTGAAGCACCAGTTGTGTTGGGGGTTCACTTACCATTTTCCATCCTCTATGAATTGGGTAGAGTCTTCGCGAGTGCCCTCTGTATACCCTCACGCATTTCTGAAAACTAGAACCGTGAAGCCGACTGGTGTATTCATGTGAATCCCATGGTCTCTGTATTCGATCTTTGCAATATTCACGCATGCACCTGAGACCCGAAATCCATGAATCGTTCTGTGTCTTCTGAGGAACCCAACACTCGAGTAATCCCCTTAGTTGTGCGATATTTTAGCGTGGGTTGTTGTTGCCTTCAGTGCCATGCCCATCTTTTGCTGTGACGCAGAACCCCACCTCAGTGGAAATGGATCTTCCTATTCTCGAGATGAAATGGATTCTTGGTCCCTGCTGGAACCCTTCACACTTAAAGACCAAAGGTCATTTTCTATGCTTCACCCGTGCAAACATGCACTAGACGGGAGCCTCCACTCCACGTGACCACAGACTTAACCCAAAAAGGCAGCGTCGGGTTTTGTGATTTCAGGACTTTCGTTGCGAGTCACCCTGACTCCTCCAATTCCCAAAACCCTAAAATGGGCTAACGGTCCCTAGCTCCTCCCTTTAATTCTTCACTGATGTGACTCTCGGCTGCGACCTGGGGCCCAACTTTCGAGCTTGTTAGGATTTCACGTGTCAGGGATTTGTGAAATGACACTCTCCCCTTCTCCCGAAATGTGAAACCGTGATGACCTCTTAAGCCAGATCAACAGTCCTGATTTCTCATGATCCAATGCTCCAGATTCTTCCTTCTTTTATCGGGATTTCACAACTCACGACTTCTAGGTAGAAAGTTCCTCCACTCTCCCGACTCCCAAAATGTTGATATTTCAGAGCGCCCAATCAACGGATCATGCTCCTCTGGATCTAACGACTGCTATATATCCTAAGCTTGCAAGTGTTGAAAAACACTCATCCTTATCCTCTCCGTGGATCTACTGGATCCAACGGTCCACGTAAAATCAATGTTTCTCCCCCCAAGAATTCCAATCGTCCGTTTAGGCTCTCGATGTTTCCTGGCCAAACCATTGGCATCAACCCTCCTGAGCTTGATTTCTGCGAGGTGACTTCGAACCTTGTCCTTCCTCTAGACTTTCCAAGTCTTTATCCCTCCTGCACTTGATTCTTGCTGCAAACTCAAGGATTCTAAGGGATCCTGCATGCACTCCTTACGGCGCTCACGATAATCTTTGATTATCCAAACACTCCAACTGTGCGCACTCCTTGCGACAAAAGTTCTTCAACCACTCACTTGGTTGGAAAAGTCTAAGACTCTTCTCGGCCTGCGCACACCTTGCCTGGCTCTGTGCTATACCTGCACTTCTGTTGTTATAAGCACAACTCTATCTCTCCTGAGATTTTCTGAGGCAAAAATCAGAATCTTGTCAACACACTCCTTGCGTACCTTCACTGCACTCCTTGCGGGAATTCTCACGATGAGGAGAAATTGAAACTTATACTCTCCCTCTCACAGGCTCCATACATTCAACATGAAATCATACACATAAAGCATTGAAACAAAAGCATAACAGAGCATATAAGAAAATTGTAAACATACCATTCAATATATGCAAACAGTTACCATAACAACACCATGAAATTGGATCAAAGCATTCTAATATTAATTCAAGTGCTTCTGTACATGATTTCTATATCAGCAACTATTTGCTCAAATAACTTCTACAATCTTTGTTCTTATTTGCTCTCTTATGCTCTCTTTCTCTACAACTTCTACTCTTATAATTGAGAAAGATATTACAATACATACGAGGAAGGTTTCTTGAGTTTTCCCTCCTACAACTCTAAGTTATCTTATAGAATTAAACACTACAACTACTTTACATTTATTACAATTAAATGCCTCCAACCGGAAGATGAGAGAAACTCTCAAGATCTGCATTACAATCCCCAAAACATTTAAGAGAATATAAATCTTTTCAGATATTACATTAATGTGCCATCCTTTGAAATTCAAAATGTCTTCAAAATGCGCACTGGTGTAGATCCAATTGTCCTCCACTTGCGCTTGCTTGCGATGCTCCTACATCATACTCCTCTGGCTAAAAAAAATCCGTGGACTCCTGTCCATGAGCTTCTACACTGTCTTTCCATGTTTCTAGATATTTTCTTCACTTTCCCAACTGACATCCTCAATCGGGTGTCCCTTCCATTTTATTAGATATTCAAAATATGTCGTCCTCCAAGTTTTCTTACCAACTCTCTGATCAATGACCTTTTCCATCTGCGACTTTTCAGCTATAGGCATCTATTTAACCCACTGAAATTCCTTTTCATTCTCTTCTCCTCTCTCTTCATCTTCTCTGTAAGGATACAAATCTCCTACGTTGAATATGGGTGATATGCCCACATCATCTGGAAATTCTATCTCATAAGCATTTGCCTCAAATTTCTGCAAGATTTTACACGATCCTATCTTTTTCATCTTCAGCTTATTATATGTTCCCCTTGAGAGCCTCTCTCTTCTTAAATGTTCTAAAACTAAATCTCCCACTTTGAATTGAAGCTCTCTCCTATGTTGATTTGCTTTGCGCTTGTATTCCTAGTTGGATCTCTGCAACTGCTCTTTAATCTTACTGCGGAGCTCCTTCATCTCTACTGCAAAATATTCCGCTCCAACACTCCTGAACTCATTCTGCTACAAGTTTCTCAACTCAGATACTCCTCTTAGCTGCATTCCATACATTATCTAGAATGGGCTCTTTCATATGCTTCAGTTAGGTGAGTCGTTATGTGAAAATTCCACTTGCGACAGAATCTAATCCCACTGACTATGATGTTCAGTTACTAAACTCCTCAATAAGTCCCCCAAACTTCGATTTACTACCTCAGCCTGTCCATCCGTCCGAGGGTGATATGATGAGATAAAATATAGATCCGTCCCCATCTTTTTCCATAGTGTCCTCCAGAAATGACCAACTAATTTGGTATCTTTTTCTGAAACAATACTCTTGGGTAAACCATGAAGTCGAACAACTTCTTTGGAAAACAAATTTGCAATGTGTGTTGCATCACTGGTTTTCTGACAAGGAATAAAATGTTCCATTTTTTAGAATCTATCGAATACCATGAATATGGAATCACAACCTCTCTGTGTCCTTGGTAGTCTCAACACAAAATCCATGCTTACTGCGTCCCACGGCCTCTCTGGTATTGGCAATGGTTGATAAAAACCTGTATTTTGTCTTATCCCCTTTGTGTGCTGGCAGATTCTACATATGTTGACAAATTTCTTGACATCCGTCCTCATCCCTGGCCAATAATACAAATTGTCCAGTTGCGCAAATGTTTTTTCATGGCCGAAGTGTCCAGCCAATCCCCCACTATGTTTTTCCTTCAAAAGGCTTTCTCTCATAGAACTCTTCGGGATACACAACTGATTTCCTTTAAATAACAATCCATTCTCAATCAAGTACTCAATCCATTGGCTTCTGTCTCTTAGAACATGATTCTCACATGCTTCATAAGCGTCCTTGAAATCCAAATAATCTTTGTACATTTTCATAAGGCTATCAAAACCTAAGGTCTTCACACGAAATTCTTGGAGAATCAAACATTTCCTTCTCAATGCATCAACAACCTTGTTAGCATTTCCAAAAATGTTCTTTATAACAAAAGTAAAGCTCTGCATAAATTCAACCCATTTTGTATGTTTCTGGTTTAGTTTTTTCTGTTTGGTTGTAAACTGTAAGGCTTGGTTGTCGTTATACAAAACAAACTCTTTTGAAACCAGGTAGTGCCTCTATTTCTTCAATGCATGTATGAATGCATAAAATTCCTTGTGATACGTGGAATATTTCATCTTGGTCTCGTTTAGCTTCCTACTGAAGTATGCAACTAGTCTATTGTCTTGACTTAAGATTGCTCCAATCGCGAATCCACTTGCGTCACATCTCACTCGAAATGTTTTATTGAAATCTGGAAGAACCAGAATTGGTTGTTCAGTTATCTTCTCTTTCAACAACTTGAAACTTTTCTCCACTTCCTCTATCCAATGAAAATATTTATGTCTCTTCTTGACTGTGTCCATCATTGATGCACAAATTCCACTAAAATTCTTGATAAACTTCTTGTAAAAATTGGCTAGTCCATGGAATCTTCTGACTTCAAAGATATTCCTTGGCGACAACCACTCTTTGATTTATTTTACCTTCTTTGGATCCATCTTCAATTACTTCAAAGAGATCAAAAAACCAAAATAAACGAGTTATGTCTTCAGGAAAGACAACTTCTTCAGATTTATCAGCAACTTCTCTTGTTGCAACCTCCTCATCACTAGAGTTAAATGTCTCAAATGTTCTTCCTCAGTCTTACTAAAGATCAGTATATCATCAAGATACACAATCACAAACTTCCCAATGAAATCCTTCAAGACTTCGTTCATCAATCTCATAAAAGTACTTGGCGCATTCGTCAAGCCAAATGGCATGACAAGCCATTCATACAATCCTTCATTCATCTTGAATGTTTTCTTCCATTCATCACCTTCCCTCATTCTAATCTGATGATACCCACTTTTCAAATCAATTTTTGAAAAAAAAATTGCTCCACTCAAGCAATCCATCCTAGGTAAAGGAAATCTATACCTGATGGTGATTTTATTTATAGCCCTCGAGTCTGTACACATCCTCCATCCACCATCTTTCTTCGGACTTAACATTGTTGGCACAACGCATGGACTCAAGATTTCTCTAATCAACCCTTTGTCCATCAAATCTTGGACTTTCTTCTTAACTTCTTCATTCTCCCGCGGCATCAGTTTGTACATTGCTTTGTTTGGTAAAATCGCCCATGGTATAAGTTCGATGTGATGGCTTATACTTATGATGGGAGCAAATGAACAAGGTAAATCGTCCACCACTATATCAGCGAAATTCTCTAGCAATTCTTGAATCTCTTCAGGTAGATCATCTATTGAGGTACTGGTCAAGATGACTCTAGGTTTTCTCACCACAACAAACTTCATTTCTTCATCTTTATTGACGTCATCCAGAAGTTCCTTCCCACTCATGAGAAGTATAGTATTGCTTGTTTCTTCTTTCACCTTCTTGTCTTCAATTGGCAACAATATATGTGTCCTACCATTCTTCTCCAAGGTGTATGTGTTCTTTCTTCCATCATGAATAACATTTCTGTCATATTTCCACGGCCTTTCCAGCAAAAGATGACATGCATCCATGGGAATAACATCACATAATATCTCATCTCCATATCCCCCTATCTTAAATTCAACTAAAAATTGTTTTATGACAGTTACCTAATGTCCTTTTTGCAACCACAAAACCTTGTATGGGCTTGGATGTGCAACTGTCTCCAATTCCAGCTTCTCCACCATCTCTGTGGATACTAGATTATCCGTGCTTCCACTGTCAACTATCGCCTTGCATACCCTATCCTTGGTCTTGCAAGCAGTCCTAAACAAACTGTTCCTTTGGACTAGATTCTCCATCTCTTTCTCTTGCTTCAAGAGAATTTTCCTCATCATCAAGGATCTTCCACCTTCTGCATCTTCTACCTCAACATTTCGCCTTTGCACTTATGAAATGTGAGCTTCTACTCTTCCATCTCTTTTTCTATCGGGACATTCAAAATATTTGTGTCCGATCTTTCCACAAACAAAACACTTTATTTCACCTCCTCTGCCTCTTCCTCTTCCTCTGCTCAAGAAAAAGTTTTCCTATCGGCATACTTTCCTCCTTGTGAGCTTCCTCCCCTTTTTGGGTGGTTATGAGGTTTCTTCTCTTCATCCTTGGGCTTCTGTACTTTGTCTTGGGCAACTGCTTTTCCTCTACTCTTACTTCTACCTCTACCCCTTTGACCTTTCTTTCGGACCAATTTCATTTCTTCCTTTGAAGCAATCTGATAAGCATCTTCTACATTCTTGATTATCACCATCTTATCTCATCCTGATTCTCATATCTCAAGCCATTCATGTATCTGAAAAAAATTTCATCATCACTCTCGCAATGACCAGCTCTAATGTTTAACTTGTAAAATTCCTCAGTGTATTCCTTCACTGTCATCCCTTTCTGTCTTAAATTCTACATTCTTCGAAACATAATGATTTGATAATCCCTGGGTATTAATTTGGCTTTCATTTTTGCTACCATTCTGTCCCAACTCTTAATTCTTTGTTTACCTTTGCAACGCCTGTTAGCCTGCAGTTAATCCCACCATAGTGTTGCATGCCCTTTCAGTCTAGTGACAACATGCTTTACTTTGTTATCTTCTTCGATATCCTCATATTTGAAGTATTTATCCAGAACTCTAAACCAATCTAGCATCTCCTCAACGTCTAAGTTTCCTTCATACATCGGGATGTCCATTTTTTCTCTAGCACCTATTCTGGAAACATCTTTAAATAGACGTTCCTTTGCAGCATATTCGACTACAAATTCTTCTTCAGCTCCAGCTTCATTCTCACTTTCGGCCTCACTGATATGTCCAGTATCAGGTGTTTGCCTCTGTGTTGTCTCCATGACATCCAATCGAGCATGAAGTTCTCTCATCTCCCTTTCCACGGTTGGATTGGGCATGGGTCTCTCTTGACGTCTCCTCGGCGGCATTGTTTCAATCTATCCACACAGAATTCAATCACAACTATCCTCTGAATTCCCTCAACAAAAAACAAAAGTTGTTAGCTCTAATACCACCTGTCGCAGACCCCCACCTCAGTAGGGTCTGCTTGACCTCCCGGTCTTTGGATCTTCCTATTCCCGAGCCGAAATGGCTTCTTGGTCCCTGCTAGAACCCTTCACACTTAAAGACCACAAGTCCTTTTCTATGCTCCGCCTGTGCAAACATGCGCTAGACACGAGCCTCCACTCAACGTGACCACTGGCGTGACCACAGACTTAACCCAAAAAGGCACGTCGGGTTTCACGATTTTGGGACTTTGTTTGCGAGTCACCCCGACTCCTCCAATTCCCGAAACCTTGAAATGGGCTAACGGTCCCCATCTCCTCCCTTTAATTCTTCACTGATGTGACCCTCGGCTGCAAACTAGGGCCCAAATTTTGAGTGCGTCGAGATTTTGCGTGTTGGGGACTTGTGAAGTGGCACTCTCCCCTTCTCCCGAAATGTGAAACCGTGATGACTGCTTAAGCCAGATCGACGGTCCTGATTTCTCGTGATCCAATGCTCCAGATTCTTCCTTCTTTTATCGGGATTTCGTGACTCGCGACTTCCGGGTAGCAAGTTCCTCCACTCTCCCGACTCCCAAAATGTCGATATTTCAGAGCGCCCAATCAACAACTCACTCTCCTCTAGATATAATGGTTTTTATCTCTCCTGAGTTTGTGAGTGTTGAAAAAAACCCAATCTTATCCTCTCTGCGGATCTACTGGATCCAACGATCCATGGAAAATTGTTGTTTCTCCCCTCGAGAATTCCAACCATCCGTTCAGGTTCTCGATGTTTCCTGTCCAAACCATTGGTGTCAACCCTCCTGAGCTTGATTTCTGCGAGGTGACTTTGACCCTCGTCCTTCCTCTGGACTTTCCAAGTCTTTATCCCTCCGGTGCTTGATTCTTGCTACAAACTCAAGGATTCTAAGGGATCCTGCACACACTCCTTGCGGCTCTCATGATAATCTTTGATTATCCAAACATTCCAACTCTGCACACTCCTTGCGACATAAGTTCTTCAACCACTCACTTGATTGGAAAATTCTAAGACTCTTCTCAGCCTGCGCACACCTTGCACGACTCTGTGTTATACCTGCACTTCTATTGGTATAAGAACAACTCTATCTCTCTTAAGCTTTTGTGAGGTAAAACTCAAAATCTTGTCAACGCACTCCTTGTGAGCCTTCACTGCACCCCTTGCAGGAATTCTCAGGATGAGGAGAAATTGAAACTTATACTCTCCCTCTCACAGGCTCCATACATTCAACATGAAATCATACACATAAAGCATTGAAAAAAATGCATAACAGAGCATATAAGAAAACTGTAAACATACCATTCAATAGATGCAAACAATAACCATAACAACACTATGAAATTGGATCAAATCATTCTTATATTAATTCAAGTGCTTTTGTACATGATTTCTATAGCAACAACTATTTTCTCAAACAACTTCTACAATATTTGTTCTTCTCTACTCTCCTATGCTCGTTTTCTCTACAACTTCTACTCTTATAATTGAGAATGATAATACAATACATACGAGGAAGCTTTCTTGAGTTTTCCCTCCTACAACTCTAAGCTATCTTATCGAATTAAAGACTACAACTACTTTACATTTATTACAATTAAATGCCTCCAACCGGCAGATGAGAGAAACGCTCAAGATCTGCATTACAATCCCCAAAACATTTAAGAGCAAATATATCTTTTCAGATATTACATTAATGTGCCATCTTTTGAAATTCAAAATGTCTTCAAAATACGCATTGGTGTAGATCCAGTTGTCCTCCACTTGCACTTGCTTGTGATGCTCCTGCATCATATTGTTACTGTCATCCTTGTGTGAATGCGTGCTAAACCGTTTCTTTTGTCCTCACCTGGCTGGAGCTGAGTCGAGGAGTGTGATGAAGAAGCAGGTTGTCAGGACCGTGGTAGAAGAGGGAGGTTGTCAAGCCTATGAGCAGCTCTCTTCAGGTGAGAATGTCTATTGGGAAGTAGTTTTCTCACAGAGAGAGTCCAACACCAGCTACAGAGCTTTGAGAATTCTTGATCTGGCCTGTTGCCGAGACCCAAAGAGGGAGGTGAAGAAACCAATGGACTGTGCTTGTGAAGGTGTATACTCTCGGGTGGAATAGGCATGTGGGGAATGAGAGTCTATGAGTAGTGGGCGTAAGAAGGCTCCTAGAGAGAATCTGGGTGGAGCTTGGTCCCAGCTCGAGGGTGACCCACTGCTGAGCGTGATGAGAAGCGTGGTCTAAGGCTGGGAGGTTCGTGGAAGGTGTGCACGTAGTTTAATTTCAATTAAAATGCATGTATGTGATGCTTGTATGTTTTCATGTATTCCGTTGAATGTATGAATTACTGTTAATTCCATTAATTCTGTATGTTAGCAGTAATTTTGTGTTTACTCTGTATTGTTTGGTTAAATATGCATATTAAATATATATGTATGAGAATGTTACTCGTAGTAGCGTTGCCCAATAGTGGGGTTGATGGCCGCAAACATTACATTTAAGCCTTGGAGAAACATTCCAGGCTATAAAGCATAAGGAGTATAGTGAAAACTCCGATAGAATACTTTGGGCTAATAATTATTCCATTGCTAGTGAAAATGAAGAGTAATGCTATGGGCTATGAATCTTGGACAAAACCCTACAAACATAAGTAGCATAAAGGCAATCTGGAAAATCACTCTTACAGAAGTTGGCATGTAGTAAAATACTCCTTTATGGAGGCTGAACTGTAGAAACCGAGTGTGGTTTTAAAATTGTAGAACCCTAAACTTGGATGCTATTAGACAATCCCTCTTGTTTTCTAAGTGTTTATGTAGGGTTTTGTTGGGTTCTCACTTTAGCTCATATCAACTCCAATAAACCCAGTTTGATTTATAGTTGATTGTTTTGGTTGTGTCAATGTCTTGGGAGCATTTGGAGTTAACTTGTTAATATTGTTCTGTGAGAGGATGTTCAACCATTTATCCATCTCATCGCTTTTGATTAATGCGAAGATTGCTCTAGATTAGGTGATGGAAGCCCAATTCCAACCTCTCTTGTATTTTATTCACATCCTTTCTGGTTGTGATTTTGTCATATTACATACACTAATGTGATCAATGAGTTATGAACAATTTATTTTTGTCCCTTGAATTATTGGAAAAAAATGTTCTCTACTGCGAACTAGAAGCCTACTCAGGACTCAAGCCAATTAACTCTTAACCTGCTCACGAGTCATGGAAATTAACTCTTATCATTGAAGCGAAAGGGCCTCAATTGACTACTAAAATAAGCTTATCAAATACCTTAACAACAATATGTGTATTAGATTGCTAAATTGCAACTCAAAAAATTTATAGACTCT
>ML799416.1:247916-260630 GCA_009831015.1 Picea engelmannii
CTTGACTTATGTCTAAAAAAGATGTTAGGAAAGATGTGTCATACATCGTGCAATTAACACTTCTAGAAGATGCCAAAACTATTGAAGGTTTCCAACTCACATTGTGGTAGTTACCTCATGCATGAAATAATGTTTTTCACTAAAAGACAAAAATAATGTATAAAGTTATGATTTTAGTAAAAGATAAAAATCATACATGAATGATTTTTTTATTTTTATTTTTACCGATAAATCTAAAAATCATGTATTGAGTAATGTTTTCCATGTAGAATTATAAACAATAAATGGTTTATGATTTGGTTATGCCTATATATTCAGTACTTGGGTTGGAGGTATTGAGAGAGAGATGTTATTAAATGTATTGTTATGTTGTTAAATTTTCTCTAGAACCTAAATGGTATTGATCACCCATGTTAAGAGCATATCACTATAAATGGATTGTGACTTGTTGCTTAATAATAATTGATCTTGCTTTGGAGTGCATGTTTTTTTCTTGAAAGAGCTTTCCCCAAGAAATCACTATGTAATGGTTGCATGTTTATAAGTTAATTGTTTTCTATAATTGTTTGTTTAGAGCTTCTACAGATTCTTCTCTCATTGATTACAGTAGGAAGCATATTCCACACTTTTACTTCTTTTCATTTTGTATCGGGGACTAATAACCGTGGATCCTAGGTGTTAGGGAAAAGGTATTTTGATCTAATCTTGGTTTGAGGGGGAGCTTACACCAAAGGAAGTCTTGTTGAGGGAAAAAGATGAACATGTTAAGGCTAGAAATGGAAATGTTTGATGGTGCTAATTTTGAGTTGTGGAAGCTCAAGATGGAGGATTTGATCATGGGTTGCAATATCTAGAACCAAACATTCTACTGTGAAAGATGAAGACTAGGTAGTGTTGGAGAGAAAGGCAAGAAGCCATGCCAAGCTTTATTTGGTTGATTTAATGTTAATAATCATTTTTAAAGAACCCACCATGATGAGTCTCTAGAAGAATTTGGGAGGCTTGTACTAAGATAAATCGTTGGTTAATAATTTTTTTCTATGAAAAAGGTTGCATGCCATGAGAATGGGTGATGGTGATTTTGTATCTAATCATCTAAATGTGTTCAATACCATTATGACCCATTATGACCCAGTTGAACTCAATATATATGAGTATGGATGAGGAGGATCATTTCATGATCCTTTTGTGTTATTTTTTATATTTGTGGGACTACCTGGCAATGTTCGTTGAAGCACTACAAAGAAATCAGTCCTTGATGAGGTTGTGGTTTCTTTATTATTAGACGAGATGAGGTGGAAGGATTTTCAATCCACCAATGAGGCCTTGGTTGTTCATGGAATATTGAAAGAGAAAGGAAATAAGAGGGAGAAGGGTAGATCCAATTCAAATGAGAGATCTAAGTCTCCTGGGAATTCCAAGTTAAGATGTTGGAATTAAGAAAAGGTCAGACTTTTTAGAAGAGATAGAAAGGAAGATTCAAGGGGAGAAAAGAATAAAAGGAATGACTATGAGGATGGATATATAAAATATTCTCAATAGGATGGTGGAGATTCCAAGTTGTTATAGCCTTGGAAACCCATGTATATCATAGTGCATGGTCGATAGACTCTAGAGTTTCCTTCCACATGACTTCCCATTCGGAGTGGTTTTTAGTGTACAAGAAATATGATGATGGGAAAGGAGACTTAAGTGATTATTCTAATCTTAGCATGGTTGTGGTATTGTCTTGATTAGGTTCCCTGATGAAAGAGTGAAGGGGATCATTGGAGTTATGCAAATTTCAAGTTTGGCATAGAACCTATTATCAATAGGCACACTTAATGATGAGGGTGTGCAAGATGTTTCTTTAATGGAGGGTGTATGATGGTGTGAGGAGCTATGGTGCTCACAAAGGGTGTATGTGTGGGAAATATGTTTCATATTGAGGCATGCCCCATTTAGTGCAATATCTATTCAATCCTTGCAACGAAAAGATCCACGAAATCTACATCTTCGCAATCATAACCAAGAGAAAAGAGGAATGTTGTATCTACTCCTAATGGCCATGCTTTCTAGGTACCCAAAGGAGATCACTTCAAAGAGAAAGTTACCAATAGAGAAGAAAATGTTATGGCACCAAAGAATGGGCCATATAGGTGAGAAGGGCCTACTAGCCTTGAAAACCAAAAATCTTGTTGAGGGGTTGACTAATTGTACTCTTAAATTTAATTTCTACAAGCATTGCATATGTGGAAAAAAAAAGGTGTTCAATTTTATTCTAGCTCTCACAAAAAAATTGGGTTTTTGGACTTGGTTCATTCTAATGCATTTGGTCATGTTAAAGTTCCTTTGATTTCTAAATCTTTGTACTATGCATCATTCATTTATGATTATTCTAGAAGGACATGGGTATATTTTCCCAAAATTAAATCCGATGTCTTTAGCTGGTTTAAAGAGTTTAAGGTTGTTTTGGGAAATTAGAATAGTAGGAAGATTAAGGTCATATTGATAACGTTGATGTTTTTTTCTACAAATTTTGACAAGGTCTGTAAGAAGAATGGCATAGAAAGACATAAGACAACTCAATATACCCCTTAACAAAATGGAGTTGTAGAATGCATGAACAAGACATTGATGGAGAGGGCTAGGAGCATGCTTAGTGAAGCTAGCTTAGAGTATAAGTTCTTGGTAGAAATAGTTGCTACATGTTACCTAATCAACAAGTCTCCTCACTTTAAGATCTTTTTGTTTTTGGTTGCAAGGAATATGCTCGTTTTTTAAGGAGAAGTAGTCGAAGTTGGATAATAAAGGAGTAGAATGTATCTTCATTGGCTATGTTGTTGGTGTGAAAGTGTACAAGCTTTAGGATCCTGTGGCCAAGAAAGTTTTGTAGAGAAGAAATGTTATTTTTAGAGAGGTTAAGTATTCTCCCATAGTTGTGCAACCAAGAGGATATAGGGTTATGTGGATTATGATTGGGAAAGGGATGTAGATATGAGGATATCTACCAATGAATATGTGTGTTCTAATTGTTTGGGGGAGTAATGAGTTGGATGAGAAAGTGGCAAGATATGATCACTTTGTCCACTACAGAGGAAAAATATATGACAACTAATCATGCTTGTAAGGAGGTCATTTGGCTTATGAAATTTTGTTCACATGTGGGGATAAGCTAAAGAGCTATTATAATTCAAAGTGATGGTAACAATGTTATTTATTTGGCAAATAACCCAACTTTTCATGCAAAGACAAAGCATATTGAAATTCAATACCATTTTGTTCGAGACATGGTAGAGGATGGAAATGTGATATTGGAGAAAGTTGACACTTTGCATAATGTTGCAGATGCATTGGTAAAGATAGTGAGAACAAATAACTTTAGGTGGTGTTGTGAACCTAAGAGTGTCACAACCCCTAGTAGTTAGTTCATAGTTTGATGCATTCTCCCTTCTGCTCTTACAAAGTATATGACAAGTGAGAGAATGTTAGGAAAGGTGTGCCATATACCTTGTAGTTAACAATTTTAGAAGATATCAAAACTGCTAGAGGTTTCCAACCCACATTGTGGTAGTATCTCATGCATGAAGTAATTTATTTTAGTAAAAGCCAAAAATCATGCATAAAGTTATGTTTTTAGCGAAAGCTAAAAATCATGCATAAAATAATGCTTCTTCTTTTTTAAAGCCAAAAATCATAGATGAAGTAATATTTTTAGTAAAATCCAAAAAACACTGCTAGTGGTTTCCAACATGTGGAATTTAAAACCATAAATGGTTTATTGTTTTGGTTATGTCTATATATTGGGTGCTTGGGTTGGAGGTATTGAGAGAGAGGTTATTGAAGGGATTGTTATGTTGCTGAAATTTCTCTAGAACTTAAATAACTTAGATCATCCATGTTAAGAGCGCAACTCTATAATTGTATTCTAACTTGTTGAATAATACATTGAACTTGCTTCGAATTGTGGGGTTTTTTTCCTGAAAGGGTTTTCCATGGGAAATCACAGTGTAATGGTTGTATGTTTATGAGTTTCTACACATTATTCCCTCATTGATTAGAGTGGGAAACATATTTCACACTTATGCTTCCTTTCAACAACCAAATTAATTAAAATGGCTATAGGTCTTAAAGAAGCCATTTAAGGCCATTTTTAAGTTTTTTGGGCTTGAAGCAAATGTATGTCACTAAAAATATTTCCATGATATTTTAGATAAATCAAGGCATGTTACTGCTTAGCTACGCACCATTGCAACTAACTTAGATCTATCAAGCATCGAGACATATCAAATCCCTCTAGGGGAAAACCTTAGTATTTTGCACCTCAAAGGATTTGATACCTCTTGGCACTTGATAACTTTGGGGTTTAGATGGATCTACCAAGAGATGCTTTGTTTTGGTTGTGTTCTTTTTCTTCAAGGAGAATCAATTAGTATTCTATTTATTGTACCAAGAGAAGAGGTACTCTACAACCTAAGGCTCGACATGGTGGTAAAACTAATGCTCCTATATACCATAGAAGCTCCAATATTATACCATGAACTTTATGCAAGTAGGAGCAACAACAAGGGAATAAGTTCTACTACTAACATAATGGTTGAATAGGTTATGGGGTGAGTATGTTTGCTTGCTCAGTTTTTTCGTCCCCTCCTCTATACTACAAAAAATTCCTTTCCAAAAACAATTTGTCCAATTTCTATAGGATAAATCATTTTATTAAAAAAATGCCAAAAGTTTTGAGAAACTATCTAAAATCCTTAGAAACTTGAATACTTTTACAAAAATATTGCCAAACATTTATAATTGGCATTTTAGAGGTTAGTAAGTTCACCAAGGTTTCTAGAATTCAAGATAAGTATTAATCATTAAACTTTTCTCTATATAAAATATAACATTTTAGGGTTTTGCATTCAAAGAGGAACATACCAACTTCCATGAGGAGAATGGGTTGAAGAGCTTTGTTTTTAATTTTGAAGTTGTAAGTAGTGTATCGTTTTTTATTTGTTCAATTATGTTCCAAGTTTCTTCGAATATGCTTCCACTCCAAACCTCACAATCATAGAAATTGCTGGCATCAGAAAACACTAATATCTTTTTTTCCCATACCAAACTTCCACCCACAAATATTATTTTTTCAATACTAAATTTCTAGTTATAATTATACTTATGATTGATACTAAAATGGTTATATCCCATCCCAACCATCTATTGTAATCATGTTCAAGGATGAAATCAAACTGCCCTCTCCCAACATAGGAGATTGAGGGATGAAGGTTCCGTGACATCTAGATAACAAAGCTAGGAATGTTCAAGGATGAAGTCAAACTGAAAGGAAGAATTGTTGATGATTTCTTCTTTTAATTTGCTTCACTTTACTTAAGGGAAGTGACTTCTTCATATTTGCTTCTCGCTACCAAAATGTTTTGTTTTGAACTAAAACTATGATCATTGGAAGTTGAGTAATTTAATCTACAATAATAATACTTAAGGGAAGTGGCTTCTTCATATTGATTCTCGTTACCAAAATGTTTTGTTTTCAACTAAAACTATGGTCATTGGAAATTTAATCTGCAATATTTTGATAAAGCTATAATATAGTAATTTAATCTGCAATATTTTGATCAACCTCTGCAATAATAATATGTGATCATTGGAAATCGAGGCGTAGCAAAAGAAGGCTGATAAAATTAGCTCCCGGCGAGGATTGAACTCGCGACCTTTCGCTTACGAAGCGAACGCTCTACCTCTAAGCTACGGAAGCAACGACGAGAGCAAACTGGCACGCTAAACTTTCTAAATTATATGCATCAATGATTTTTTTTTTCCATTAAATTAATAAATTTAACAGATGAGCGT
This sequence comes from Picea engelmannii, assembly GCA_009831015.1. NCBI lineage: Eukaryota > Viridiplantae > Streptophyta > Pinopsida > Pinales > Pinaceae > Picea > Picea engelmannii. Next base: position 253,752 of record ML799416.1, read on the forward strand.
GCATTGCAATTTGAGCATTCTTGCTCGTTCTCTTTGAATATGATTGTTTAACCCTCTCCAATTCCTCCGAGGACTAGCTAGCTTTTTGTATGACCTAACTGATTTTATTTATAGGTGAGGTTGCAACGATTTGTGCCCGATGATAGTGTCATGATATAATATGTATATCACTTCCCTAATTCATATATTTTAAATGGATGAATGAGAATGTTGAAGTTATTAAATAGAGGTTTTGATATTAATATTGTTAATAAGAATCATAAGATATTGTAATTAGAATTATCTTATTTGATAATTGGTTTATTATTTTTATGATGATCTCTTTAATTGGTGATAAGTCTATGTATTTTTAAAAGAAAGTAAGTAAATTATTGTAAATTAAAAAATCTAAAACATTTTATGACCTAGTTATACATATTGGTATATAATTTTTTAGAAATTATAATTGGTATGGACATATGATGATGATGATGATTAACGTCCACTGAGATCGAATTGGTCTATCAAATCTTAAGAGGGTAAGTGAATACTTGCAATTATTTAGAGTTTTGTTTCTGTGCTAAAAAAACGTTAAGAGAAGCTTTCCAAGATCACCATAGTTTTGTTGAGTTAAAAGGTTAGGTAGGTTGGTAGTGTGACAAATATTTTGAAATTGAGATCTAATCTGGGTATAGGCTGGACAATATAAGAGAAAGTGTTTTTCATCTTCAACCTTCTTAGTGTCACAAAGGTGACACACTCTTTCATCCCATGGTATTTTAGGAATTGAACAATGCCCAGTTTCAATATGGAGCTTGTGAGAATTTTTTCTTATCTTAGCAATGTTTATTTTTTTCTTTACACTTGTCAAAACAAAAAGGTATTTTTGATCTTCTAGATTAGGGTTTATTACATCCTTATAATACCTTAATTTCTTTTTTTCCTCTAACTCTTTGTCACACCACATTTTCTCCTTAAAGTTTGATTTAATGATATTTTTAATAGTATCCTTATTCTACAAAATGGTATCTTCCATGATTCCCCAATGGATTAGCCAAGACTAAGCATCTTTATGCCATCCTCGCTTGAGTCAAAGGTGGTTATGACTGGATTTTGAAGCAATTTTAGGAAGCCTCTTATTTTCCATGTTGTCTAACTTGTTCTTATACATTAGGTATCTAGTCATAGTCATGCTCTCAATGGGGGAAAGGCTTTCCTCTAAGAGGAGGATGGGATAGGGTGTATTTCCTTTAATTTTGAGATTATAGGTTATAAAATTCTCTTGGATTTGCTCTATCTTTCTCTAGGATTCACGAGAGATACTGCATTGCCAGACTTTTCATCCATATAGAATTACAAGTCTAACAAGAGTCTCAAAGAGGAGGTTCTTCTTATCCCATATCCAAAGATTGGATGATTTACAATTGTTTTCAAGCCCATAATAAGCTTTCCATGCCCCAATAATCCTTTTCTCAATGCTATAATTCCAGTTGAGCTTGTGGTGAATATCGATTCCAAGATATTTGTATGAAGTCACTTCCTCCAAGTTGTTGTTGTCATATATGAAGATATCATAAGTTATCTTATTGTATTTAAGGATCGTGACCTTAGTCTTGTCAGTATTAGCATGCATACCCATATTGAAGAAAAAATACTTGAGGATTCTTAGTTGCTTTCTAAGATATGGGGGACTCCTAGACATAAGAACGATATCATCAGCATAAAGAAGAATATTTATGACTATACCAGTGAGAGTAGGGACGACACAACCTACTTCTTCCATGCAATCTTCTAACTTGTCATTGTATATGCCAAAAAAGGTAGGGGACAAGGGACAACCTCGCTTGACTCCAATATTGTTGTTAATCTCTTTTTACCAACCCCCAGTGTTCTTAAACTTGGAAATAACATTCTCATACAACCTTATTGCAGTAGCCCTCAACTTGAAAGGAATTTTTATCTCTTCCAACCTATCCCAAAGTTTTTTCCTGGGAAGCGTATCAAAATTTTTTCTAAAGTCAACGAAACAACAAAAAATATTGGTTTTAGTATTGTAGAACTCCCTTGCAATGATCCTAAAGGTAACAAGATGGTCCATAGTTGAATGATATCTCTTAAACCTGACCTGGCCTTTAGCTCTTTTACCGTGACTTTCTAGCCAATGGATAATCTTCTTTTCCGAAATAATTCCATAAAGCTTGGCTAAAATCGATCTAATCATAATGGTCCTATAATTAGAGGGAATGCTTATATCCCTATTTTTAAAAATAGGAACAATGAGGATTTTCATCCAGGGTTTAGGGAATCCCTGCTAAATTGAAGAGCTTATGTATGTGAGAGATGAGGATAGGCCCTTCGATTTTAAAAATTTCAACTTGGTAGTTGTAACACACCCAACTCCTTAAAATACCTTTTTAAGGAATGGGGCATCAAAATTCCGCTTTCTTCCATCATCTACAATCCTTTTTCCAAGGTCTTCATCCTCTTCTGCTCGTCAAGAGCTTTACAACCACTGTCTCCATGCTCCAACCCATGCTTTGGTTCAGAATTTATGCCCTTCCGAAGTTCTGCGAGCCTCATTGGTCAAAGGCCATGTGGCACCAACATGGATCCACCTCACACGTGCCATCCTCAAGCTCCTATATCCATGATGGAATTCCATCCATCGTCCAATCCAATAGAAAGATTTGATCCTTGTCTAACACATAGGCTAGCAGGGAATTCGACATTCGACACTAAGCATCTCTTTTCTCTTATGCACACATGTCCTCCGAAGTCCCATATTATTGGACTTCTGAAATGATGCCACGCAACTCCGACCTTCGACCCTTTTGGAGCATACTTTATAAAGTCTCAAGTCTCTCGGAGTTTCGAACCCCTGAGTTCCCGAAGGAGCCCAAAATCTTTCCATGTGGCTCTGGCCTTCGTTCCTTTCAACTTATCCTTGACACCACACCCCATACCTTTGGAGTTATGAAGTCCTGGACTCCCAGAGTCCTGGTCACTTCACTAACCACTTTGTCCAAGCGGGCACATACCAAGCACTGACATGTAGCAAGGGCTAGGGGTGACACGTGCCCTCATCAGGGGGTGACATGTGTCACACTATAATAGTCATAATGGATCTACAAAAAATCTATATCATGGTAACACATGACACCTTATTTGTGGGTCCACATCACCCTAGATGACGTCAGTGAGCCACGTCAACCCTAGACACACAACCTTCTAACGTCATTCAGATCTCACGGTCGAGATTTGTCCATGTAGATCCATTGATCCACGACTCTCGTTGCTTTGCAACTTCAGGCTTTAGAGCTTATTAGCACATCGCATCTCAAATCCCCTGGAGTGCCAATTCTCCAGACTATAGTATCTTACGCCACACGTACCCTACCCGACAATGGTTGATATTTACTCCATCATTTGCGACTTCAGAGGTCTTCAAACTTTGAATACTCTCAGCCAAGATCCTCTGGAGTTCCAAGTCTCCGGACCTCAAGATCTCCTGCCACGTAGCATCTCATCCAATGACTCAGGTTCAACATATGACATTTGATAGGGAACAGGTGGACCACGTGTCGCTCCTACAATGTGTCCTGGTTGGTTGGGAAGTTAATATGGGTTCTTAGCGGAGTCCTTATATCAATGATTGAGAAGGATCCAGAGGGATATGAGGATTGACGACCCGTGTCACTTCGTAAATTCAACATTTGGGTAGTTTGGAGGTGTGACACGTCTTCTCTCTCTAGATCTAACTGTTAGGAGAGATCCCGAAGGGTCTCTAAATCTATGGTTTTCTTTTATTTGTAGCTCTGACATTCGAGGAGTTTAAGGTCATGACATCGCCATCCTCTCGAAGTAAGACTTCGTCGAAGTGTTAACTATATTCTCGATCCAACAGATAGGAGGGGTCCCGATGCATTCCAAAATCGATGGTTCATGTCACTTTGTAACTTCGGCGTTCAGATGTTTCCTCGCCTTGAACCACACTTCCTTCTAGAGTTCCGAAATCTGGACAAGCAAAGAACTCTGATAAATGGTCCACGTGCACTCTTCAATGGCCGGTCGATATCTACTCCGAACTTTACGCCTTTGGGAGCTCTCGACCCAAAGCGCGACACTCCTCAGGTCTCCTGGAGTGCCAAAATCTGAACCACACTCGATATGTCGCCACGTGCACCTAACACCAACGACCAGGATTTAATCTAGCCTTTGGGGCTTCCCGAAACTTGCACGCTCTTGTGTTTTTACTTTGATACCTCTGGATGACCCGACTTTCGGATAGACATTGATTCATGGAAATGTGTTTCTTTACTCTCAACGACCCATATTAACTTCTCGACTCCAACCTTCGGGAATTTTGGTGTTAAACCACCTCCATCCTCCTGAAGTGGGACTTCGTCGAAGTACTTAGCGCTACCTCTTCGCTAAGTTCAATTTAACAGCTGAGAGGGATCCTGAAGGATCCAAAGATAGATGGTCCACAATACTTCGCAACTCTGACCTTTGGGAGTTTTGGTGGTTGTGAAGTTTTAACATCCCGGAGCTTCGAGCTCCCGGAGTTCCGAAGACAATAAGAGATTTTAGACTAGCACAGGGTTCTCAGACCTTGGTCATATGGAACCTATAATGAATCTTGAGCTGTAAGTTCTACCCTTAGCCGATATTTGGTTAAGTTCATGGGCACGATCCTGTGGTCTCCCGGACAACTGGGTCGAAGGAAGCACCCTCCATTCACATAACTTAGGTTCTATAACAAGGAAAGGCACTCTCGAAGGGTCAACAGAGCTGTAGCATTCCCATAGAGTCTGCCTTGACTCTAGAACTGTGAAGTTGATTCCCTGGGGAAAACGCCTCGAGGGTTTTTTCAACTGGACCAGAGGCCAAGTTTGTTACCTTACGATCATTCAAATGTAATACTTTACAGAAGAACAATAAACACCATTATCATCAATTTCACACAAGACTCAAGTTATCACATTTAGAGATAACTAAATCATGTATTTCAATTCTAGCATATAGGGAATAACAATACTCATCTATTACATTCGATCGCCAATCGACTGATTGGGGGTGTTAGCCTCTCCACCCAACCATAGGCTCAGAGTAATTCATTCTTAGCACCCTGGACACCCTCGTGCCAAGCCATGATATCACTAGGGAACTTTCACATTTTCTCAGAGGTCCTCTCTCTGACACAGTCTTTGCGAGGTTCATCAGATGCCTCCTCAACATCAAGCTCACAGTCTCCTACTCAGGTCACATTCTCCTGTAAATTCTCCAGTAACCATAACAACTTATCAAGTTCTTAGTTTTTCTTTTCCACTGGAGAGCCTCTCACGTTCTTCATCCCTTCTTCTACATATCTAGATCACACATTCACCTCGGTGCATCCCCTTCTTGTCTATCTTCTCATGTGTCTTCTCCCTCCTTTTGTGTGTGTTATTTCATGCATTTTTACCTCCTCATGAAGGTTCTCCACATGTATTGGTCCTTCGGTTAGAAGGAAAACTCGAGTCAGTCTGGGCCTGCAGAAAACAAACTTCCCTTTGTGGTACTTTGGGCTGACATTTTTCTGTCTCCCCAGCCAGACCCTCCATGCTTCCATTCATGGGGGTAGTTGATTGTTCAACCACCGGTCCTTATTTCCTTAACTGCTTCTTCCTTGGAATCTAGATGAGGCTCATTATTTTTAACAAGGAGAAATTAGGGTCATACACATAATGAACCCTCTCCATAGTTTTCTCACTCTTTCCTCTGGTGATATCATGGCCAATAATTTGCGGCTTCACCCCCACAGTCAGTTATTGGAAATCTAAACAACAATACATTTACATTGTTCACATGCCATAGCATGGTGATCATAATTAATGATTAATTACTAGCTAGGGAAAACATGGTGTTACAATCCCCTCCCCTTAAAAGGAACATCGTCCTTGATGTTCTTCCTCATCAACACATGTCATGCCTCTGTCATTCAACTGCTTCATAAATATTGATCATGTTTCTGGTTCAAGTCCTTTAAGACTCTTGGCCTTTGTCACCTGCCTTCAATAATCTTGGACAACAAGCATATTAATCACAATTTTATGCGAAAACATTTTTATTGTTGTGCAAAATTCAAGAGGAAAATTTTCATAATCTAGCACAATACTTATCTGTGAAATACATGGATTTGCATCCACATGGATGTCTTGTTATCTGGGCTCATTGTTTTTCCTGGACATACCCATTGTGTGCATGATCCCAATCGATAGTTTAAAATAATTATCAAAGTCTCCTCTTCCTTGCGGTCACTCACCCTCCAGACCCAGGCTCAGGCATCCCCTTCTCTGATATATAGTTCCTCGGGTGATCCATCTTGCCTTGCCAAGGATTTCTCACACATGAATAATTTAAGAGACTTCATTGAGCCTTACAATCGATGCAACCCTCAGAATTTCTCTACCGAGGTGTCCCTGTAGCTTGTGTTACCACAACACAACATGTTCTAAGGTGATAATGGTTTACCACAGAGTTCTCCTATCCCAATCAGTAGCCTCTTTCATGCTTTCCATATTGAAAACCTTCACCTGTCATCCCTAGACATATCTTTTCCATCTCACCTATATCAAAGGTACACATAAATTATGAGAGATTATCATCAATTCAAAAATCATAAAATTGGCTTGCAACTCTGTCACCCACAGATTTCCAAATTCCACATTTTGTTTTTCAGATTTGATCCACACAGGAACCAGATTCAAAAGTATGGGATTTTTTTTCTTCCCATAGAAGTCTGGTTCATCGGGCAATTGGTCTTCCTTATGGCTTACAACACTGCCATATCCAAGACCCTTTCTTCTTGCAATTCATTCTTTACACAACCAAGCAAACTGTTAGTTTCTCATGTATATA
>ML799416.1:260680-286692 GCA_009831015.1 Picea engelmannii
TATATATATATATATATATTCTCACAACACATTTAAAATGTCATCACAACATTTATTAACTTGTGCATTCTAACAGTTGCATCACATCTATATAAACATGAAAGGAAACATCATCCCTTACCTATGTATCATTTCAACATACCAAACTTTTTAAAATGTAATTCAGATATCAAATGACTTCAATGAATGTGCCAACATTTATGGCCACATTCACACCCAATGCACCCTTGCATTGATTTAATGTTTGACACACCTTATGAAAATAACTTTTCCATGGTGTGTTGGAGCTTAACCAACCTCTTCACCATCGGGCTTATTCATTCACGTTCGTTATTGCAACAAGACTGTACTTCCTACTACAGGCTAATCATGATCCCAAATCAACACATATGAAACTATAAGTTTCTCTTGAATGCACAAAAACATTCCTCCTTCATTAGTAACCAGGGTGCTAGTACTCATGGCCACCCAATTTTCTATTTTATTTAACACCTCTACCATTCAGGTAGAGTATTGGAAGGTACTCCTTCCTTAATGGGCAGTCCATTACCTACCCTCTTATGAAATCATGCATTTCCTCAATGCATTTGATGCAATGTGCTAACCATGAACACCTTTATTCCCAATCTCCCTAGAGTGGTCATTATACCCATGGTACTCATTACTCATGTATTTTCTTGCAAGTTTTATAACTCATCTTTGACTGGCATAAAATTCCTCTCTCTATTGTTCAGATTCTTCTTTCCTGAATCTTACCCCACTTGGGTAGTGTTAAGCACTCAACACACCCTAAAAATCCTATGTCAATTTTTTCATCTTTTGGGTACCACTTAATTTTTGCATTGTTTGAATTCGATTTTCTTTTGAGAAATGTTTTGTCTCTGCTTGTTCTCTTATCCCTCATCAACTTTTCGGTTTGTTAACTCTTGAAAATTCGTGAACTAAAAGGGCCTAACACTTAAGTAAGAAATCGACAGCCAAAACACTTCACCCGACACACTCACGATTCAACATCGGAAGGAATTAAGAGGAGAAAATAATCACTCGAAAAACCTCAATTGACGAACGTCAATCTTCACCGATATTGGCCAAATGAAGTTTTGTTTCATGACATGTATAGCATACAAAAATCGTTGATAGACGATCCCCTTCGGCATCGGGAAAAGGCAAAGGCAGTAAACGTTAAGGAAGAAGGAAACAATATTTCCGATAACCGATCCGATGCGCTTGTCAGAATCGGGGAAGACCGAATCACGACTAACATTTCAACCATGCTAAAAAGTTTTCCCCGATCACCGATTCCTGAATCATTTCGACATCAGGAGTTTTCGAAGAAGCTAATACAATGAAAAACACGCGACAAGTTTATCCCAGATCGTCGATCCCCGATACCTTTTTGACATCGGCGAAACCAGATTTATTTTAGAACACACAACTTCAAGAAAGCCCCGACCCCGACTAATATGCATGATTTGAGTCACTAGTAGTTTATTTCTACGTGTCTTTACTTGATTGGAGAAACCGTACGACCTATATAAACCCCGAGTCATTCTTGGTGCCTTATGTCCAAGTCACACCCTGAGTCAATTTTTCCACGTCATCACCGTACTATGAAATCAATCGACGTCAAAGGTTTTTCGTGGAAAGATATCAACAAAAAATCCATAGCACATCCCCGATCCCCAATCCGCCCACTAAGAAAGCGACACGATGGGATGTTTTAGCGCTAGATACGTTTAGATTCGGAACATTTAAGGGACTAATTAATTCTAAATCTTGCATTAGTTGCTACTTTGTGTGAGAATCAAAATTCTGTTTCAAATTACTGATAGAACACATCACCCTCCGCGCCTCTGCCGTCAACCCACGATGAATTAAATTGCAAAGATTCAGTGGTAGATTTGTTTGAATTTCACTCATCACCTGAATTAATTGGTTGATACAACATGGTAAGTTCTTCCCCGTTTAAATTCTCTTGAGCCATTTGTAAATGAAACCATTATGTGCGCAAAGGAGTTTCAGAGCATCTAGACGAGCGAAACAAGCAATTCAAAGAAGCCGAGATTCCATGAGTATCAAATAACCAGTTAGCAAGCTTTACAGGTATGTACCAGTCTGGATATTTTGTGCTTACACTTCATATATGTATTTTATCCAGTGTTTCTCTGTACACAGTCTCTAAACAATTTGTTTCGATTGAAGGAACAATGCCTCCAAGAAAACCAACCACCAGGCGATCTCCAAGAGCGTCGAAGCTAAAGGAACCATAGGTAGGAAAAGGATCTTCCCCAGCGGCCGCAAAACAATTAGAATTTTCTCCAAGGCTGGTACCAGTCATCAGGACATCTACCATGAAGGTTTTCACTCAACCTCCAGCCTTTGGAGACACGAAAGCAAGCATAGGGACCAAGGTAGTACTCCCACACTGGGGAGAAATTTTCAAGAAGATCAACCGAGAAGAATTCCCAGAATGTATCCTGCACAACGACCCTGATATGAGAAAGCTCGACGATGAATTTTTTTCAAATATTCAAAGATCATACCTGCACATGGCGGCAAGAAGAAATCCAGTGTTCCCCTGCATAGAACTACTGAAGTGGCTCATCGACCACATGGACACACAAAAATGTTTGATTAATGACGTCAATGGCGAATGTGTCGGGGTTTTCCTTTCGGTAGAGGTGCAAAGTTACTACAAGCTTAGAGACCCGGAGGAGTGGCTGAATGCCGATTTCATCGTAAATTTCTACGAGCACCACGACACCGGTTGGGTGATGGCTTCATGGTCGAGAGAAGATAAAAAATACACCAATCGGACCTCCAACTGGTACCAGGCGACCAACTTAAGGGATCCATATATCTATCTAATGTCTCTCATCTACCGACTGTATGGGGAGAAAGACTGTTCCAGGTTTTCAGAGGCATGGATGCCTCTAGCTTACACAATGGCCATTTCTGGGAGAATTTTCAACTGGGGAGCCATCATTTCAAAGCAGCTGAGCATTTGCATACAATAGGCTCAGACACCTAAATAAGGAGAGACTCCATCCTTCTACATGGCTTTGTATTTACTGTACGTCATGTGCGTCAGAAATGTATTTTCCGGCATGAAATTGAGCTGGCACGCTTCATAACTCTCGGTCCACGTTTACTTAAACATTTTATGGGAGAACAGGTACAAAAAATCCTACTCCCTCATCTATGATGAATTCATCACGCGCATTCATTTTATTCTTTTCAAGAAAGAGTGTCCAAGGATATCGACTGCGGAAAAAAAGGTGATAGCAAAGGTCGACCACTAGTATCTGGATGAATGTGATACCTACATTTGGGTATTCGGGGCCACTGGAGCACCTCATCTCCTACCAGCACATGTCCCCGACCGACTTGTTGTGGGGGAAATCTGCTACCAGACCATCTTGCAAGCTTACAATGCTACCCTAGTGAAAGATAAGAAGCATGAATTTATACCTTATGGATTCCATATAGGGTTCTACCTAGTAAAAGACATCGCTCAAGCTAAGAAGGAAGGACTGATCCAATTGGAGTTTTGATTCTAGACCATTCATTTCTGCAAGCACGACCCAAAGGGTTTAGTCTTGAAACATGTGTCTCAAGTGTCGTCCTACTGGCCATATGCCCACAACAAGTTTGAAGATGAGGTCTTCACTGAAAATGCTCAGGACTGGGATGAAGTCGTTGCAAGGATGGCCGACCCTAAGATGACCAAGTTCAAAACCATGAGCCTAGATGAACAAGCAAAAATCCTAGAAAAATCGGCTCAAGGGGCCCTCAGGGCCAGAGAAGAAACGATAGCGGCCGAAGTAGAAGTTCCCCAGGCAGTGACTGAAACAGGAGAGATTCCCCAGGTAGCCCCGATGCAAAGCAGAGGTATCCCTGAGGTTCAGGACACACATGAGAGGGGGTTATTCATGTTATAACATGCACATCGGATAATTGATCAGCTGCAAGATGACCTAGACATCCTAAATATGATAAGTCTCCCTGGTGATGACCCAGAAGAAATCCAAATGGGCCCAAGCGACCCTGAATTCATAGACCTTGATGAAATTACTTGGTTAGACGACCCTTAATTCACAACGCCACTTGCCATATCACCGACAGGTGTTTTAGCTCAGCTAAAGACAATCAAAACATAAGGGAGGACCAGTACACCAAACCCCTTAAGTGAGCTGATAAATATATATGACGATGACGAGAGCCCAGAAGTATTTCTTGTGACCCTTGTACACATCGAAGAAGAAAAGGGACCAGAGAAGACATCTTCCCCTATTCCCGACACCCAAATTCAAGAGGTTCCATGGAAAGAACAAGAAGCCGAGAGTTTCCTAGGCACTGAGTTGTCCAATGCATAGGAAACCCAAGCGAACAGTCTGAAGGACGATCTTGGGTCGAACTAACCAAAGGAAGGAGCTCCACAGTAGAAAATCGGAGTCTCAACTACCGATGATCAAGTAAGTACTGAGCCTACCCCCGACGCCTCTATTTCAATCGATATTCAAACCCTCGATGAGCGAAAGACAAAAGCCGGGCCTTCAAAACACAAGGATGAAGTTCAAGAACCTAGTCTTTAACAAGTATATACCATCGGGAGTATGGGGAATACACTCACCTGGGGAGATCAACAAATCCACGAACCTGTGGACGAAGTAGCTGACATACATTGCATAGCTTATGATTGGAAAAGAAAGGCTATCATGCACAAAACCACCAAGAAGAGGAGGATCACTTTAGATCACTCCATCCTCATCAGTACAGAGGAACATTTGATCAACACAACGCATTCTAATATGTTTGAACTCATCAGCCCAGGGATGGAAATCATAGATGCCACCCTGGACAGAGCTAAAAGAGATGAAGAGGAGTTGGTCGTTGCTTTGAAGGAATTGGAACATTTGCGCCACTTGGCAAAATACTATCAGGACACCACATAGGCCGCGATGTTCCTAAGGAGCGAATTCCAGGAGGCCTACAACAAGTTTACAGATGAGCGACACCTATTCACTGCAAGGATAGCCGAGCTCTAGGAAGACACCCTCATGGAACTTTCAACGTGAAAAGATATGGAGCGGTGGTACGAGAAAGCACAACAAGCCATGGAGAGATTCAACTACATTGTGGCAGTCCAACAGGGCTGAGATACATAAGAACACGACATTCGGGTGTTAAAGGAAAGAAACCTTGATCGCATAAGGAAATTTGCAGAGTAAGGGGCAAAAATGGCTTGGGAACCTCACCGAGAAATCCAAGAGAAATGGGCCAAATGTGAGAAAAAATGGATCAAGATTAATTGGGTGATGAAAGACATTGGACTCCCCGAGTTTGGCACACCCAATGACTTTGTCGAATTGCACGACATAGTCAAGTCACACACCGAGAAAGACTCATCATGGGCCGGAGAAATATCGAAGGTGGCAGACATGGCGCTAGGTCAAGTGCGACAGTTTATGGAACACCCGATCAAAGCTCGGGCTATGCTGCAATAGTTAAGTGCCAGTATAGTCAAGTATCAGGCACATGCAGTAGATATAAGAGAGATTCACTCGGCCCGGATGGAACAACATAGATTCCCATACACCAACACCTGCGAAGATCTGTTCATCAAGTGGTCGGAATACGAGAAGACTCACCCTCTTAAGTGATATATTGAGATGACTCTTAGAAGAACTAATAGAAGAGAACACCATGTGGCGAATTTTGTTTTACTTGGTTGCACTTTAGTTGTTATTTTTAGTTAATTTTATGTTATAAATAAGAGCATGGACCGATTAGTTAAGGGTCAATGGTTGTTGTAAGAAACTCTCATTTTTGGTTTTGTTAAAAACTTTTTAGGAGATGCCTTTAATTGAGAAGTCCTTTTGGACCAGAGACAAGTTTATGTTTTCATCAAATGCGTGTATGATTGGATGTGGAGAAGAACTATTTCTTATTTCATCTCATGAATGGATGTTGTAACGAGTAAAAACTACTAAATCTATTGATAAGTTACCTGATGCAATGTTTTACAGTTCTTTCTTTAATGATGAAGATAAATCTTTGTGTTATTATGTGATTGATCATTAGAGTTGAGTGAATTATTTTACTTGCCATTGTTTATCACATGCATGTTTTCTTCTGATAATTTGTATCTCATTCAATAATTGGAATAATCACACGATTAACGTATTAGTATTAGGCCTGTGGTAGACGATCACCGCCTGCATGCTAGAGTAAAGGGTTATCCCAAGCTCAGCCTCTTGTCTAGTAGTTAAACTTGTTCCCACTTTGTTACCTAGTTGGTTTATACCAACTTTTTCATCTTACATCGGTCCCACCTAAGAGATAATACAAAAAAGAGAACGTCAGAACTGAAGGAGAGACCTTCACACAAAAACGTAAAGCCCATCGATTAATTGGCCTGATCGCAAGATCTGGAGAACCATTCCACCATTAAACGATGCAAAGTCTAATTGGGCCTTGGTGGTGGGTTTGGTTCCTACTGTTGAGTTAGAGGGATTTAAAACCCATCAACATAACTGGCGCTAGAAGGGGGGCTTGAAGAATGAATGGTTGAATACACATTTTGCATAATATCTCAGACAACCTGTAGATTCAAAACAACCCACATGCATGGCTAGTCATTCCCAAGACATCCCACACACATTGAGTACTCCTGAAATGAGTAACTAACCCCAAGACGAGGAAGAACGCCTATACCCAAACATACCTTACGCTCCCCCTCACGAGGAATTAAATCAATTTAGAAGAATCACAAGATCATACACCCGACATATTAGTGCATTGTCCTTAGCTCCGATACTTCCTCGAAGAAAACAGGTAAGCAGACCAGTGGTCCATACCCCCGACCAGGTTTTTGTGCACATAGTAGAAGACCTGATAGATTTCGCTCTCACTGAAATTGAACATCCTCTTAGTCTAATCCTTGAAAATCCAACCAACAACATCTCGAAGCCAAAGTATTTTTCAGAAGAAGAAGGGTTTAAATCAGAACGTTCAGTTTTAGGATTTGAAGATAGGGAAGATCATAATGACCACGATGAAGAGAGGGGAAACCCACCGCAAAAAAAACAACCTTGGTTGGCCAGAGATGCTTTGGCCATCCCTAGACGAGTACATAACCTTCCTCGACATCCAGAGAAGTTACTTCCTAAATTTGACGCCAAAACCTTAGGATTGCCTGAAGACCATATCAAGAAATTCATACTAGCTATCAGAGTTATGAATGTCCAACATGAAGATGTAGTTTGCAGGATTTTCCCCTACACTTTTGATAATTCATCTTCCACGTGGTATTTTAACTTACCTGTAGGATCCATAACTAGTTGGACGAAGTTTCAAAAATATTTTCTGGATAAATTTGCAGAAGAAACTACTACAGGAGATTTGATGGTTGAGTTGTTCGCCGCCACCACGAGTTCGAAGGAAGGGGTCAAAGACTTTAATAAAATATTTACCACCATCTTAAAAAAATTCCAACCCAAAGCTAAACCTACTCAGGAATTTCAAATCGAAGTATATGCTAATGCTCTCCCAGCTTCTATTTCCATGTTTGTGAAGAGGGCTGCCAAACGAACCCTGGCTGAGAATTTTGAAGAAGCCAAAATGATATAGTTCCAAATGAAAGGATGCAAAGAAAGTCAAGTATCCTTAGTTAATAAATAAGCTCAACCTCCTCCCTGGAGAGGACTATTGCTTACTAGACCCCCAGGGAAACAAGCAGAACCAACTCCTGAAAAGGGAAGTGGGGACATAGAGGACCTATAACGCATGGTCAAAAAGCTATCAAACGAAATCATAGACATGAAGAGAAGTGAAAGGGAGGGAAACCAAGGCCAAAGGCCCTATAAGCCTTTCTTTAAAATAAATCCACCGTTCAAAACAATTGAACCTCCCCCAACCAACTTAAACATCGATCTGGGAAATGTAGCATCTGACTCTTTCTGCACTTATCACCAAGAGAACCACTCTGAAAGAGATTTCCCTCAATGGGTGCATGCCATGAATTTGATGGCCAATCGATTTCTAGATGAGATCTCCCTGACCGAACAACCAAGCGGGTCAACTATAAATATTGTTGACCAGGAAGAGGCTGACCCACCGGAAGAAACAACCATGTTGATATGGGATCCTGATTTACCTATGTGAAGTCCAGGAACCACCCATAAAAGTCTTGGTTGTGAAAACATGAAGTAGGGGTCAACTAGTCTCAGACAACCTTACTACTATCCAAACTTCGGGAGGGAAACCAACCCCCGATCACTCGAAAGCACCTTTTTCTCCTCGAAGAAACCCTATAAACATCCATACACAGGAATCACCCAAGCTGGATTACAACATAGTAGAATATTTGAAGAAGTTGAAGGCTAATATATCAGTTATGGACATATGTAGAATCCCTCAGCAAAAGGACTTCCTGTTACAAGATTTGAAATCAATAGAGAATCCTACGAAAAACACTGATCAGGGAAGGAATCCAACTCCCATAGATCTAGGGAATAAACCAACTGTGAATGCCTGCTCTGAAGATAAGAAGGGAAAACCTTTTGTCCCACCATTCCTTTTAATGTTTGAAGTCTTCAACATAAACCTCCATAACTGTTTGGTTGACTCAGGAGCATCTTCTAATGTTATGGCTTTGTCTATTTGCAAAAAATTAAACGCAGTATGTCTCAAAAGTGACAAACATTTGATACAGCTAGACAGAACTCAGGTGAAGGTCATGGGAGAACTCAAATATGTTATGATCAGAATAGCGACACACCCTAAATTTGTGCATGTAATTGACATCATTGTAGTAAATATCTTAGAAGCTTATGGATTATTATTAAGCTGGGATTGGTTTGAGAAGTTAAATGGATACTTTAGTACACACTGGGCTCACCTTTGGTTACCATTAAAAGGGCACACAAACATGATCATGATCGATAGGGAAAGATATCTAAAACATATTGTCACTGACCTAGAAACCCTAAACGAACCCTTATCGACAGATTTCCCTATGCTAGGCAATTATTCCTGTGATTCCTACTTCGAGAACATTTCCCCTCTCTCATATGATGTCCCTCTTACTCAGAACTCCGAAATGATTTTTCAAGAGGAATTGTCGACGACGGTGGAGGAAACCCTTTTCTTCTAATAACCTGTGTTAGAAATCACGGAACAAACAAAAAGAAAAAGGGAAATAAACAGAAAAGAGGAAGCTGATAGATTTTTCCCACAAGTTTGGACCTTATACTTTGATGGCTCTAAATCGCAAGAAGGGTCTGGGGCAGGGTGCATCCTCATTTATCCAAAAGGTAAACAACATTTTCTATCATGTAGACTTGAGTTTGAATGCACAAACAATACCGCTGAGTATGAAGCTCTATCACAGGGGATAAAGAAATACATAGACTTAAAAGTCAAAGAATTGAAGGTTTTCAGAGATTCATAAATTATCGTTAGACAAGTTAGGAATATTATACATTGCAACTCTCCACACTTGAAAAATTACCAACAGGAAGTGCACAGGCTAATACATCATTTTGAAGCTTTCAGCATTACAATAATCCTCAGAGAAAAGAACATCCTTGTTGATTCCTTGGCCATCGTTGCCTCAAGACTGTCACCTCTAGAAGATTATGAAGCCTCCAGGTTCACTATGGAGCTACTCTACAAACCATCGGTGCCCAACAACATTTCTAATTGGAAGGTCTTTGAAGGTGATGAAAAGATCATAAAATTTATGACTAACCAAGATAATTTCAAAGATTTGGCTATTGACGATGAAGTATTTCGGGAACAATCAAAAGAGACTGATCCTCCGACAGGTCAACCAACTGACAAATCTAAGTTTCACACAATTTCGAAGGGAATAACCAATTTACAAAACCTTTTTGATCTAAGAGAAAGATTTAAAGGGTCAAAAAACGCAAAGACCGGTAGTTCCTGTCCCATGCATGAAACTATAAATCGCAGAACCCCAGAAAACCCCAAAAACATAAACCTCGACAAGACAATATCTAAGGAAGAAAGGAAGGCCTATCTCAAACTTTTCAAACAATATCAATATGTTTTTGCGTGGTCTTATCGAGATCTGAAAACTTACGATACCTGTATCATTCAACACACTATCCCTTTAAAGCCCAAAATAAAACCCTTGCAATAGAAGCTCTGTAAATACCAGCCATCCCTAGAACCTCTCATGTGTCAGGAATTAAATAAATTGTTAGATGCCAAAATCATCTTCTAGGTTAGGCATTTTGCATGGGTAGCAAATTTGGTTCCTGTAATAAAAAAGTCTAGAGAGATCCGCTTATGCGTAGATTTTAGAAACCTTAACAGAGCTTCAGAAAAGGACAACTAACCAGTCCCACCGATGGAGAAACTCTTGCAAACTGTGTCGAGCTCTGATATTTTCTCCTTACTGGATGGTTTCTCAGGTTACAACCAAGTTCTTGTTTTAGAGGAAGACCGTTTAAAAACTACCTTCTGAACCAACTGGGAAACCTTTGCTTATAAACGCATTCCCTTTGGGTTAATCAACACAGGGGAAACCTTCCATAGGGATATGGACATAGCATTTTGGGGATTAATCAACAAATGCATAGTAGTCTACTTGGACGGCGTGACTGTATATTCAAAGAACATAGAAGATTACATCCAACATTTAACCCAAATTTTTGAAAGGTGTAGGAAATATGACATATCCTTAAACCTAAGAAAACTATTTTCGGTGTCGAGGAAGGTATGTTTTTAGGCCACATAATATCTCAAGCATGCATTTGCATAGACTCTGAAAAAATTAAGTGTATAGCTCAACTTCCATTACCTCACAACAAAAAGGCTATGAAGTCACTCTTCAGGAAAACCAATTTTTTGAGGAAATTCACCCTCAATTTCGTGGAAACTATCAAACCCTTACAAAAAATGATTCGTAAGGATGTTGAGTTTAAGTGGGATGATGAACGAAAGAAGGATTTCAATAACCTTAAGACTGCAATCTCTCAATCCCCAGTGCTGCAAATTCTCAATGTCAACAAATATTTCTTCCTCTATACTTTCACCTCTGACCAATCGTTAGTCGCAGTATTACCTCAGATGGATGATGAAAAAAATGAAGCCCCGATATCGTTCATGAGAAATAACCTCCAAGGTGCCAAACTAAATTATCCTGCTATAGATAAACAGGCTTACACAGTTTATAAGGAAGTAAAACATTTCAGATCTTACATCCTCAAGAACCATACCAAAGTAATCGTGCCTCACCCCGCAGTCTGATCCCTATTTACTCAATAGGAGATGGGGGAAAGAAGAGGGAACTTTATGGAAGTAGTTCAAGAATTTGATCTAGATATAAAACCTGCTAAATTGGTTAAAGGACAAGGGTTATGCAAACTGGAAGCCGAAGCTCAAGACCAAGTAAATGAAGACCTCGGATGGGAGAATGAAATGGCATTATGGTATGGTGAAGCTTCATACATTTCCCTAGGACAAGAGTCTTGGTATGATAAATTAACTTATCTCCTGCATCATGGGACTTGCCCATAAAACTTAAACCCTAGTGAAAGGAGAGCTCTCAGGTTAAAATCCACACAGTATCGCCTCATAAATTCGGTACTCTTCTGAGTTAATTGTGATGGGGTACGTTTAAGATGTCTCTAACGTGAAGATGAAGAAAAAGTTTTGAAGGAGCTCCATGATGGTCCTGCAGGTGGATATTTTGTAGGTGACACCACCGCTCATAAGATACTAAGAGTTGGCTATTATTGGCCCACTTTGTTCAAGGACACTCACACATATGCTAGAAACTGTAAAACTTGTCAAATAAGTGCTGGGAGGGAGAAGAGAGCAGTGGTTCCACTCCAACTGGTGACCGTTTCTAGGCCTTTTGAGCAATGGGGGTTAGATATCATAGGGGAAATTACGCCAAGTTATTCAAAACAACATAAGTACATACTTACTGCCACCGATTATTTCACAAAATGGGCCTAAGACATTCCTCTGACTCATGTAAACGAGAAGGTGGTAATCCAATTCATAGAAAAACAATTAATCAAAAGGTTCGGTGTCCCTTATGTCCTTGTTTTTGATAATGCATCTTACTTTTCTTCCACCCTATTAACGAAGTTTTCTCTAGACAAAGGAATCATAATTAAATACTCCGCAAACTATTATCCATGGGGAAATGAGGTAGTAGAATCAACTAATAAGAACTTAGTAAGAATATTAAAGAGAACAGTTGCAGACAACCAGGGGAATTGGCATAATGCACTCCATAACGCTTTATGGGAAGATAAAGTTACACCCAAGGAAGCTATAGGGAATTCCCCATACTTTCTGGTATACGGGCAGGAAGCCATTTTCCTGAATGAGATTTATCTTTCATCTCTTCAACTTGCCCAAGATTCCAGAGGGGAGCCCTCATCATTCATACAACAAAGAATTGACACCCTTCTCATGTTAGAAGAATAAAGGGAGAAGGCTAAATCAAAGTTCGCAGCCCACCAAAAGATAGTTAAAAGGTGGTTTGATAAGAATAAGGCTAAAGAGAAGAATTTTGAGGTAGGAGACTTAGTCCTAAAATGGGACAGAGCGAATGAGCCTAAAGGAAAACATTCTAAGTTTCAAAATATATGGCTCGGACATTTCCAGGTGGTCGAGAATATTGGTTTGGGTACATATCGTCTGCAGAATCTGAGGGGAGAATTTGACGCTCTCCCAGTGAATGGCCGAGCCCTGAAACAATATTTTCATTATATATATATATGTGTGTGTGTGTGTGTGTGTGTGTTTATTTTTGATGCGTCGATTTATCTTTTTGTATTTTTACTTTTTGTTTTTTGCGATCGTATTTCTGAGCTCTAAAATATTGTGTTTATAAAAACAATGATTGACCTCAAATCATGCGACATCGCGAACTCTCTTCCTGAATCGACGCTCACATACGAACATAAGAAACGTTGAGGAACCTGCAATTCTTTTAAGGGGTTCTCTATCTAACCTGCGCAAATGAAAAACTTTGAAGAAATGAAAAAGTGTCTGCTTAGTGGTATGGTAAAATATTAAAGGAAATATGGTAAGATGAAAAGGACTACTTGCACCTCAGAGACAGAGCTAGTGAGTTTCACCTTAACCACCTCATATTTTTCAAATAACAAACGTCCTCCTCTCTCGCTCACTCAAGGCATTCAACCAAAATAAAAGTTAACTATATCAAATGAGCGCATAGTAGGAGAGGGTATGAAGATATATCATCGGGGCTATGGACGCTCGCTGGTAGCGGAGCAAGGTTTGGGACATCGGGGTGGCTCCGCCGGGGCTATGGATGCTCGCTGGCAGTGGAGCAACACCATAGAAAATGAATGAGGGTAACTAAAAGGCCTAGTGCCAGTGAATGTTTTACTAGACTCTTGTAAAAAAGGGCATGAGTCAAGGTTACATGAAAAGAAGGTGGGATAAAGGTTAAAAAACCCCATAGGTAGGCCCAGATGCATCAACCGAGAAAACTCCAAATGCAAGGGTAAAAGAAGCTCTGATGAAAACCAGCTAAGTTCCTAATCATATTTTGCATCAACTGAGCCCGAGGAAGGAAGATAGTTTATTCTTTCTCCCAGTAAGTCACCATTTTTTTATCACTCAACACACCCTAAAAAGCCTATGTCATTTTTTTCACTTTTTGGGTACCACTTAATTTTTGCATTGCTTGAATTCGATTTTATTTTGAGAAATGTTTTGTCTCTGCTTGTTCTCTTGTCCCTCATTAGATTTTTGGTTTTATAACACTTGAAACTCCGTGAAATAAAAGGTCTTAACACTTAAGTAAGAAATCGACAGCCAAAACACTTCACCCGACGTGCTCACGATTCAACATCTTAAGGAATTAGGAGGAGAAAAGAATCACTTGAAAAACCTCAATTGCTGAACATTGATCTTCATTGGTATCGATGAAAGGAATTTTTGTTTCATGACAATTATCACATACAGAAATCGTCAATAGCCGATCCCCTTCGACATCGGGGAAAGGCGAAGACAATAAACGTTAAGGAAGAAGGAAACAATATCGTTGATAATCAATACCCAATGCACTTGTCAGAATCGGGGAAGACTGAATCACGACTAATATTTCAACCATGCTAAAAAAATTTCCCCTATCACTGATTCTCGAAGCATTTCGGCATCAAGAGTTTTCAAAGAAGCTAATCCAATGAAAAACACGCGACAATTTTATCCCCGATCGTCGATCCCCGATACTTTTTTGGCATCGACGAACCTAGGTTTATTTTAGAATGCACAACTTGAAGATGTTGATGATTGCATCTATGTGAGACATTCTCTAGCTTACAAACCTATGAGATGTAGATCATTGCATCTATGTGAGACTTTCTCCAGCTTACAAACCTGAGAGAAAGCCCCTGAGAAGGGTGTGTGGTTCCTATGTGAGACAGAGCTGGAACGTAGAGATTACCTCCTCCATTATGAGAGTTGATAAGAACTCCAGATGATTATCCGGTGATAAAGGCGATCTGCAGAGTTGGACGTGCATGTGGCTGAGAACAAGGTGAACGTGTGAAATCCCAAAGTGTTGGGTGCATCGTCATGAGAACATAAATTAAGATGATGTATTAGCCTCCTATGAGCAGAAGAGTTGACGAGAAAATCCAGATGAATCTCCTGTGTAATGCAGTGGGAAAGAAGATCTGTTGAGTGGACGTGCCTGTGGACGAGCACATGTGAACGTGATCCTAATGGCTAAGCACTAGTGAAGAAGTGGTTCTTTTATGTAATGCAGTGAGCTAGAGATATGGACATCCCTATGGATGTGCCCCTAGTGGATGAGAACTAGTGGGTTTATAAGATCCCTTTCTATATTGTTCAAGAGTCAGACCTTCCTGTAACCTTAATTGTAATGTAAAGGGTACAGGTCGGCCCCACCTCAATGTGATTAATAATTAATGTAAAATATAATTAATATAAAAGATAATTAATATGGTAATTATTAATTATATTTTGAGTTATTGAGGTCGACCCTATTGTGCCAATAGACACATCATTTGATGTGACAAGTCTTATATAAATAAAGGTGAATCCCCATTGAGGAAAAACACTTAACATTGTGTCATATCATGATTTCAGAAGTTGTGCTATGAAATTATGAGAATTGCAGCACCCTCTTGTGTGCTAGTTTTGGTGATGGTGTGGGAGGTCTTTATCTTAAGGAATATAGCAAAGGATTGGCTGGGTTTTCTTCCCTTCTTGAGAAGGTTTTCCCAGGATACTTCTTATGATCTTGGTTTGTTGTTGTAGTTATGGTTCAAGGAATAATTTTTTTTTTAAAAGAATGCATGAACCATAGCTCATTCAAAAATCTAACATGGCATCAAAGCAGGTCTTGAAGAATACCACTTGCTTAAGACTGAAGGTATATCGTTCACTGCTAAAAACTTGTTGTTGTTGCATAGAAGAAAGGGGTCGGACTTTACTTTAAGTTTTATGTGGAGAAAGTTACCCCATCGCCAGCCCAAGAGAAGGGTCAGACCCTCGCTTAAAATTCTGTTAAGAAATCCGGCCTGTTCTATAAAGAATCTGCAGCCACTGTAAAGAAATCGCAGCCACTTGTTCTATAAGGAATCTGAAGCCACATGTTCTGTAAAGAATCCACAACCACTGTTTTGTAAGGTAGTCGCAACCACTATAAAGAATTCGGCTTGTTCTGAGGCCCCTCGTTAGCTGCCACGAATATACCCAACAAGAAGACACCTAAAGAACAAGGGTGAGACCCCTTCTGAAGTGGAATCAAGTCTGCCACAGTTCAAAAATTTGAGACTGTCCAGATTTTTGAAAACAATAATAAGGTTGTTGCCCTATGCAAAGTTTACCTCAATCCAAGGGCCTAGGACTGTGGGAAAAAGAAGTGTGTTGAGAGAGGAATATTTAAAGGGAAAGAAGCACACCTTAACACTCAGCCATCATTCTTCACTCATACAAAACTTTTTGATTGACAGATGTGGAGGTTGGCAGTCAAATACAAGTATTTTCTGACTATCAAATTGTAAGTATTTTAAAGTTTTATTCACATAGGAATGACTTATTCTTTTGTCTAAGTGGATCAAAGGGTGCTTTAAATCTTTGGGACATTGGAGCCAACAAGGTTGTCTATGAATACTTTAGATTTCTTGGCATAGACTTCAGACATGATGTGGAAGCATATACTTTCCAATGC
This sequence comes from Picea engelmannii, assembly GCA_009831015.1. Lineage (NCBI taxonomy): Eukaryota > Viridiplantae > Streptophyta > Pinopsida > Pinales > Pinaceae > Picea > Picea engelmannii. The sequence goes on from ML799416.1 coordinate 276,903, forward strand.
ATAAGCTATCATCCAGTTGAAGCTAATCTTGTCGACATCTCAAATGGAAACTACATTGCAATGTTCACATATAATCCACCATTTAAATTAAACAATTTGAAAAGCATGAAGTTTCAGGGTTTTCAATTTGATGTAGCTTCAGTCAAGATCCTGGGATGGTGTTGTACCAATATTTGAGTAAAGGCCGAGAAAATAAAGGTTCCCAAGCAAGGGGATAATGTCAATAGTTAGAACATACCTTCACTGACATTGATTATTCATAAGAAGAAAACATGGAGTAAGCTCCAGACTTTCAGTCTATAGAATATGAAGAGTCTCTCCCTCCAAGGAAAAGAGAATAGAAAAATGAATCTATTAGTATGGTGTCAAGAAAATATGTGGCAGTCTTGGCTGCAACAGTTGTACACCCTAAAATACAATGTCTAATAGCAAGGGCTATGTGTGAGTTACTTGATAGATAACACTACAACAACATTGTTGTTAAGCAGAGGTCCAGGACCAAATCTGAAGGAGTCTCTAAGGTATGCACTTGTACATATATATTATTTTCATCATTGTCATAAGGGTATTTGCAAGAGGATGGAACCCCTAGTGCAAATCATGGACCCAGAGAAGTATCAATGCATTCAGAAGAACAACACACAGGACGTGAAGACTCCAGGTTTGATTGTTTTTCTTTCATGACTATAATCTACATCTCCAATGTTGCTACATTACAAGTAGGTGTTTTAGCTGTGACAACATTCCTTAAAATGTTTTGATTCTAGAGATGTACTCATGAATATCCTCTAGGAGATATGCTTGTCTTGTTTCCTTTTTTTTGTTTTCTTGTTCCAGGCAGGCTAACAAACAAAGGAATAAGCTTATCTTTCATATTTTAGAGGGAGTCACTTGATTCATAAGGAATCAAACTGATTGAGAAAGAGAGACAATACCTTCTTCCTTTTCAGCAGTTCAGAGGGAGACAAAACATTATTCCAGTTAATCCAGTAGCTCCAATTGATATGTTCAGAGATATTGCAGTAAGGCATAAAAAGGCCTACTAGGCTCACTCTACAAGAGGCATAGAAACATACAAGCCTCTCAAGGCACATCCCGAGAAAGAAAAAGAGATTTTTGATTTATCCTTTAGTCATGATCCACTTCATTAATGCTAAGCCTCCTTGTCTTGGAGAAGCAACAGAAGAACATGTATAGCAAGATGCCATAACAAGAGAATACCAATATATTCTAAAGAATGATGTATAAGATATTGTTCAGGGACCAGGAGGGAAGTCTGTGGTGACTTCCAAGTGGATCTATAAGATCAAGCATGCAACTGATGGAAGCGTCGAGAAATACAAAACAAGATCTATAGCCAAAAGTTTCTCACAAACAGAGGGAGTTGTCTATGATGAGACACTTGATACACAAGAGTGTTGGTGATCCAAACCTATATTATTACAATATTGGTGATGAGAGCCTGATTTTGATGACTTATTAAAAAAAAACCTTGTTGTTGGATACAAGTAAGCTTTGACTTCTGATTTTTAGATGAAGGATCTGAGTATGATGCACTACTTCTTGGGTCAAGAAGTATGATAGAGGGTCGATAATATTTTTCCTGAGTCAAGGAAAATATATAGTAGGAATATTAAAGAAGTTTAGCATGACAAAATGCAAATCCACAGTGATGGATTTGAAAAAAAAAATGAATGATAATGATTAAGACGATATTGATCTACAACTAATTGGATCACTGGCGTATCTAGTTAACACCAGACTTGAGTTTGCAAGGATATGCAAAATGGACAAAAATTACAATGGACCGGAAGAGCACATCTAGTTGTTATCTTACCATGAAGATTACCATGATTTCTTGATGCAGCAGGAAACAAAACTTTGTAGCCTTGAGTACCACAGAAGCTGAGTATGTAACATCGAGTGTGCGAAGCAACATGGCTTCACAAGCCTCTGAAAGATTTTCTTGATCATGAGATGGATCCTTGATGATATCAGAGTTGTGTGTAAATCTCTTTGAGAACCCATTGTTTCATGATAGATTGAAACACGTTGAGATAAAATATCCTTATATTAGAGATATGATGCAGAGGAAAATCGTACACATGCAGTTCCTTCCTACACATGAGCATATTGCAAACATCTTCACCAAACTAACTTGGTGAAGAATGCCTCCCTAGTTGAGAGGAGTGTTGATGACTCCAACCAAGAAAAAATTTAAGTACATCCATGTGTGACTTGGCATGATGAAGAATGCCTCCCTAGATGAGAGGGAGTGTTGATGATTGCAGCTATGTGAGACATTCTCCAGCTTACAAACCTGTGAGATGTGGATCATTGTAACTATGTGAGACTTTCTCTAGCTTACAAACCTGAGAGAAATCCCCTGAGAAGGGTGTGTGGTTCCTATTTGAGACAGAGATGGAACGTAGAGATGACCTCCTCCATTGTGAGAGTTGAGAATAAATCCAGATGATTCTTCGGTGAGAGAGGCAATCTGTAGAGTTGGACATGCATGTGGTTGAGCACAAGGTGAACATGTGAAATCCCAAAGTGTTGGGTGCATCGTCATGAGAACATAAATGAATATGATGTATTAGCCTCCTTTGAGTATAAGAGTTGACGAGAAACTCCAGATGACTCTCCTGTGTAATGCAGTGGGAAAGAAGATTTGTTGAGTGGATGAGCACAGGTGAATGTGATCCTAGTGGTTGAGCACTAGTGAAGAAGTGGTTCTTCTATGTAATGCAGTGAGCGAGAGATATGGACATCCCTATGGATGTGCCCCTAGTGTATGAGCACTAGTGGGTGTATAAGATCCCTTGATATATTGTTCAATAGTCAGACCTTCCTGTAACCTTAATTGTAATGTAAAGGTTACAAGTCGACCCCACCTTAATGTGATTAATAATTGATGTAAAATATAATTAATATAACAGATAATTAATATGGTAATTATTAATTATATTTTGAGTTATTGAGGTCGGCCCTATTGTGCCAATAGACACATCATTTGATGTGATAAGTATTATATAAATAAAGGTGAATCCCCATTGAGGAAACACACTTAACATTGTGTCATCTCATGATTTCAGAAGTTGTGCTCTGAAATTATGAGAATTGCAGCACCCTCTTGTGTGCTAGATTTGGTGATGGTGTGGGAGGTCTTTCTCTTGAGGAGTATAGCAAAGGATTGGTTGGGTTTTCTTAACTTGTTGAGAAAGGTTTCCCAGGATACTTCTTTTGATCTTGGTTTGCTGTTGTAGTTATGGTTCAAGGAATAACATAAAATTTAAAAAGAATGCATGAGCCATAGCTCATTCAAAAATCTAACAGAAGAAAGCCCCGACCCCGACTAATATGCATGACTTGAGTCACTAGTCGTTTAATGCTACATGTCTTTACCTGATTGGAGAAACCGTATGACCTAGATCAACCCCGAGTCATTCTTGGTGTCTTATGTCCAAGTCACACCCCGAGTCAGTTTTGCCACGTCATCACCGTACGATGAAATCAATCGGAGTCGAAAGTTTTTCGTGAAAGGATGTGAACGAAAACATCCATAGCACATCCCCGATCCCTGATTCGCCCACTAAGAAAGTGACACGATGGGACGTTTTAGCGCTAGATACATTTAGATTCGGAGCATTTAAGGGACTAATTAATTCCAAATCTCGCATTAGTTGCTACTTTGTGTGTGAATCAAAAGGTCGTTTGAAATTACCAATAGAACACATCACCCTCTGCACCTCCGTCATCAACCCGCGATGAATTAAATTGCAAAGGTTTGACAGTAGATTTGTTTGAATTTCACTCATCACCCGAATTAATTGGTTGATATGACACAGTAAGTTCTTCCCTATTTAAATTCTCTTGAGCCATTTGTAAAAAAAACCATTCTACGCACAAAGGAGTTTTAGAGAATCCAGAAGAGCGAGATGAGAAATTCAAAGCAACCAAGATTCTATGAGTATCAAATAACCAATTAGCAAGGTTTATAGGTATGTACCAGTCTGGATCTTTTGTGCTTACACTTCATATATGTATTTTATGCAGTGTTTCTTTGTATGCAGTCTCTAAATGATTTGTTTCGACTGCAGGAACAATGCGTCCAAGAAAATCAACCACCAGACGATCTCTGAGAGCATCGAAGCTAAAGGAACCAGAGGTAGGAGAAGGATCTTCCCCAGTGGCCGCAAACTAATTAGAATTTGCTCCAAGGTCAGAACCAGTCATCAGGACATCTACCAAGAAGGCTTTCACTCAACCTCTGGCCTTTGGAGACACGGAGGCAAGCACAGGGACCAAGGTGGTACTCTTGGAATGTATCCCGCACAACGAAGATCAACCAGGAATAATTCCCGGAATGTATCCCGCACAACGACCCCAATATGAGAAAGCTCGACAATGAAGTTTTTCCAAATATTCGAAGATCGTACTTGCACATGGTGGCAAGAAGAACTCCAGTGTTCCCCTACATAGAACTCTTGAAGTGGCTCATCGACCACATGGAAACACAAAAATGTTTGATTAGCGACGTTAATGACGAATGTGTCGATGTTTTCCTTTCGGTAGAGGTGCAAAGTTACTACAAGATTAGAGACCCAGAGGAGTAGATGAATACCGATTTCATCGTAAATTTCTATGAGCACCACGATGTCGGCCAGGTGAAGGCTTCATGGTGGAGAGAAGATAAAAAGTACACCAGTCGAACCTCCGACCGGTACCATACGACCAACTTAAGGGAGCCATATATCTATCTAATGGCTCTCATTTTCCGACTGTATGGGGAGAAAGACTGTTCTAGGTTTTCAGAGGCATGGATTCCTCTAGCTTACATAGTGGCCATTTCCGAGAGAAGTTTTAACTAGGGAACCATCATTTCAAAGTAGCTGAGCATATGCATACAACAGGCTCAGACGCCGAAAGAAAGATAGACTCCATCCCTCTACATGGATTTGTATTTACTGGATGCCATGTGCGCCAGAAATGTCTTTGCCGGCATGAACTTGAGCTAGCATGCCTTAGAACTCCCAGTTCACGTTTACTTCAACATTTTATCGGAGAACAAGTTCAAAAAATCCTACTACCTCATCTGCGATGAATTCATCTCGTGCATTCATTTTATTCTTTTCAAGAAAGAGTGTTCGAGGCTATCAGCTACGACAAAAAAGGTGATAGAAAAGGTCGACCACTGGTATCTAGACAAACGTGATACCTAAATTAGGGTATTCGGGGCCATTGGAGAACCTCATCTCCTACCAGCACATGTCCCCATTTGAATTTTTGTTGGGGGAGTCTGCTACCAGACCATCTTGCAAGGTTACAACGCTACCCTGGTGAAAGATAAGAAGCGAGCATGTATACCTTATGGATTCCATATAGGTTTCTACCTAGTAAAAGACAACGCTCAAGCTAAGAAGGAAGGACTGAGCCAATTGGACTTCCGATTCAAGACCGAATGTTTCCGCAAGCACGAACCAAAGGGTCTAGTCTTGAAACATGTGTCTCAATTGTCGTCCTACTGGTCATACGCCCATGAAAAATTTGATGATGAGGTCTTCATGAAAAATTATCAGGATTGGGATGAAGTCGTTGCAAGGATGGTTGACCTTAAGATGACCAGGTTCAAATCCATGATCCTGGACGAACAGGCAACAATCTTATAACAATCAGCTCAAGGGGCCCTCACATCCAGAGAATAAATGATAGCAGTCGAAGCAACAGTTCCCCAGGTAGCGGCCGAAACAAGAGAGATTCCCCAGGTAACCCTGATGCAAAGCAGAGGTCTCCTCGAGGTCCATGATGCGTAGGAGAGGGGTTTAATCATGTTAGAATATGCGCAGCGGATAAATGATCATATGTAAGATGACTTGGACATCCTAAATATGACAAGGCTCCCCGCCGATGACCCGGAAGAAAGCCAGACGGGCCCAAGCGGACCTGAATTCATAGAACTTGATGAAATTATTGGGTTAGACGCCCCTAAATTCACAACACCACTGACCAGATCGTTGACAGGTGTTTCGGCCCAGTTAGAGACAATTGGAACATTAGGGAGGACTAGTGCGTCAAACCCCTTAAGTGAACTGGTAAAGATCTATGACGATGATGAGTATCTCTTGTTACCTCTGTACACATCGAAGAAGAAAAGGGACTAGAGAAGATATCTTCCCCTGTTCCCGACACCCAAATTAGGGAGGTTCCATAGAAATAACAAGAAGTCGAGAGTGTCCTAGCCACCGAGCTTTCCAATGCACTGGAAACCGAAGCGGACAGTCTGAAGGACTATCTAGGGTCAAACGAACCAAAAAAAGGAGCCCCACAACAAAAAATTGGCATCTCAACGACCGGTGATCAAGTAAGTACCAAGGCTACCCTCGACGCTTCTATTTCAATCAGTACTCAAACCCCTGATGAGCGACAGACAGAAGACGGGCCTTCAAAACACAAGGATGAAGTTCAAGAACCCGGTCTTGAAAAAGTATATACCATCAGGAGTCTAAGGAATGCACTCACCTAGGGAGATCAACAAATCCCTGAACTCGTGGATGAAGTAGCCGACATACATGCCATAGTTTATGATCGAAAAAGAAAGGCTATCGCCCAGAGAACTACCAAGAAGAGGAGGATCACTTTAGATTGCTCCATACTCATCACTATATTAGAGGAACATTTGATCAACATAGAGCATGCTAAGACGTCCGAACTCAACGACGCAGGGATGGAAATCACAGATGCCACCTTGGACAGAGCTAAAAGAGATGAAGAGGAGCTGGCCGCTACCCTGAAGGAATTGGAACATTTGTGCCACTTGGAGAAATACTATCAGGACACCACACAGGTTGCGGTGTTCCTAAGGAGCGAATTCCAGGAGACCTACAAAAAGTTTACATATGAGAGTCACCTATTCATTGCAAGGATAGATGAGCTCTAGGAAGACACCCTCATGGTACTTGTGATGTGCAAATATATGGAGTGGAGTTACGAGAAAGCGCAACAAGCCATGGTGAGAGTCGACTACATCGGGGTAGTCCAATAGGGCTGAGATACAAAAGAACATGACATTCGGGTGTTAAAGGAAAGAAACCTTGATTGCATAAGTAAATCTGCCGAGTATTGGGAAAAAATGGATCGGGAACCTCATCGAGAAATCCAAGAGAAATGGACCAAATGTGAGAAAAACTGGATCGAGATTAATCGGGTGATGAAAGACATTGGAATCCTCGAGTTTGGCACACCTGATGACTTTATCGACTTGTGCGACATAGTCAAGTCACACACTGAGAAAGACTCATCATGGGCCGAAGAAATAGCGAAGGTGGCAAACATGGCGCCATGTCAGGTGCGACAGCTTATGGAGCACCCAATCAAAGCTCGGTCTATGCTGCAAGAGTTAAGTGCCAATATAGTCAAGTATCAAGCACATGCGGTAGAGATAAGAGAGATTCACTCAACCCCTATGGAAAATCATAGATTCCCATACGCCAACACCTGCGAAGATCTGTTCATCAAGTGGTCAGAGTACGAGAAGACTCACCCTCTTAAGTGATATCCTGAGATGACTCTTAGAAGAACTGATAGAAGAGAACACCACGTGGTGAATTTTGTTTTACTTAGCTGCACTTTAGTTGTTATATTTAGTTAATTTTATGTTATAAATAAGAGCATGGACCGATTAGTTAAGGGTCGATGGTTGTTGCAAGAAACTCTCATTTTTGGTTTTGTTAAGAACTATTTTGGAGCTGCCTTTAATTGAGAAGTCCTTTTGGACCAGAGACAAGTTTATGTTTTCATCAAATGCGTGTATGATTGGATGTGGAGAATAACTATTTCTTATTTCATCTCATGAATGGATGGTGTAACGAGTAAGAGCTACTAAATCTATTGATAAGTTATCTGATGCAATGTTTTACAGTTCTTTCTTTATTGATGAAGACAAATCTTTGTGTTATTATGTGATTGATGATGAGAGTTGAGTGAATTATTTTACTTGTCATCGTTTATCACATGCATGTTTTCTTCTGATAATTTGTATCTCAATCAGTAATTGGAATACTCACATGGTTAACGTATTAGTACTAGGCCCGTGGTAGATGATCACAACCTACATGCTAGAGTAAAGGGTTATCCCAAGATCATCGTCTTCTCCAGTAGTTAAACTTGTTCCCACTTTGTTACCTAGTTGGTTTATACTAGATTTTTCATCTTACATCAGTCTCACCTAAGAGAAAATACAAAAAAGAGAACATCAGAACTCAAGGAGAGATGTTCACAAGAAAACGTAAAGCCCATCGATTAATTGGCTAGATCGAAAGATCTGGAGAACCATTCCACCATTAAAATCTGCAGAGTCTAATTGGGCCTCGATGGCGGGTTTGGTTCCTACCGTTGATTTAGAGGGATTTAAAACCCATCAACAGGTAGCAATAGCATACAACAAACACTCACAATTATTTTCATATCTTTAAGATACTGAAATATTTTCAGAAGGGATTCTTACCAAATTCCTTCATGCCTTATGCCACATAGATATGGACATTTTTATACCTTCTCTGGCTGCTAGCACCCTCTCTGATATTACCTCATCAATGGTGATTTATGGGGACTTTTAAAGTCCCTTCAACAATCTCTTAACACCAACCTTCTCATAGTCATCCTTTTCTTGAGGTTGTCTATCATTGGCAACTGTCTTTCTCAACAGCTCCAATTCCTTTCTACACATGTCATACATAATAAATATATTCATTATTATGTAAAATAAAAATGCATGTATCATAGCATTCTAGTCAATAAAACATTTTTCAGATCGGGACTTCATCCCATTATCCTTAATGTTTTCATGGGTGCAATACAAACAATTCTCAATTGTTTCTACGACCATACAACCATCATCACTATGTTGTCAAAACATTTATTTTTATCAGCACACCCATTTCTCATTCCAGAGAAAATATAATATACAACAAGAAAGGATGTAAGGGCTCTTCCCCCTTCCAACTCCTTCTACATAGTCTGGGACTTTCATTCCAACTGAGTTATTTTCCAGGGCCTCAATGCCTTTACTTATCACGACTTAACCAAGCCCATACATTTAAACATACTCACTGGTTCATTTTCCTTTTACCAACTATATTGCTCCCACAACTGCTCTATTCCTTGAACAACCTTGGTTAGGATTCACCCTATCCTTTTGGATACCTTAGCATGCTTTAATAGCAAATTTTGTTCACAATGAAATATGAACCTGTGCATTTTGCACATTACCATTCAGTTATCAGAATGGTCAACATTCATTTGTTAGTCTTCTGCTCATACATTTTGTTGAAAAATGTAATCCATGATTCTTACATATATATATATATGTCTGTATATATAGGATTGCATCCCACTGCTCAATTTCCATCAATCATTAAGGTTGTGACTATGTTCTCCTGAAAGAGTCCTTACACAGTTCCTTCAAAGGGAACTCCTTCAGCATGCAACTTCCTTATTGCATATCCATCACTATCTGTGATGCTCTTAACCTTGAGTTAGCTTTAGTTGTTTACCAAATATTCCATAAGGAATATTAACATGCATCTTTGTTATGCATCCAACTTCTTTATCCACACCTATTCTAGTTTTGTTAACTTACATCCATGATGTATGTCGAGCTGCAGATATACCATGTAAATCAACATTTAATTGTCAACCCGGGAAGGTAGACTTAGAGGAACCAGCACAGGAAATGCAGGGCTGAAGAGGGGGTTTAAAGGATGCCAAGCTACTCTCTGAACTGCTAAAAGAA
>ML799416.1:302624-323937 GCA_009831015.1 Picea engelmannii
ATATATATATATATATATATATATTCACAGGTTACTCAATTATAAATATATTTTAAATTAAACTTGAATCAAAGTAACAACTAACTCACTTGATTTATGAAACATGCGCCCAGGTGCTCAATGGGTTGAAGAAGCTAGAACTGATTTGAAGTTCAAAACCACATAGAAGTATTATGGTTCACATCACCGAGAGTAACCACAAAGATCATTCCCATAAAAAAAAATTCAAAAACGCAAAGAAGTATATATACACTATGGAGAAAAACAAACCTATGAGTGAGTGTTTCTATTAAAAAATGAAGCATATAAGATATGTTTTATGTAGCCAAGTTTTTGTTTAATTTTTCCTACAAGAACTCTTGACATGATCTTATGGAATTGGGAAAAATGCATTTGCTTTGAATAGTTTTGCATTAGCACATAGCATAATAATACGCTTTAAATGTGTCCTGAAATATATTGTAAATGGACATAATCAAAACCATTCTTGAAACAAGTAGAATATATGATCCATTATTATACAAATATCAAGAAAAGCCTAGATTTAGTGACAAATCATTTTTAAGACTTTGATTCACCTACTAAGAGTTGTAGTGTATAGTTTGTTTTTATTATGATTCCTTCGGAAGTAAAATGGCACATACATCGAATAATTGGAATTAAGAAAAATAATCATTTTCCTTTAACTACGTTGATCACTAGAATTAAGAAAAAGAATCCAATTTCTTTAACAAAGTCAAACTAATACCTTTTTATTGATTTAGATTTAATACCCCTAATTTTGACTTTAAACTCTTTCAAAACAACATACATATATGCATATTTAACAATTGGTGATACATTAGACTCAAAATATTCTAACATATGTTCATCGATTGTGTTGTGATACCTTGATCCTTTCACAATGATGGGAAACAATTCATGTAGTGAATCCTTCACCATCTCTATATTCCCATAATCAGACTTGCATTCACCCATGCCAAGTATCATAGATAAATATGTCAATATATTTATCTACAAAGATGATAGCATCGCTCAATGCTTATCCTTTCACTCAAGAATCTAATGAACACCATTCAAATATCACATAGATGAATCAACGCAATCAAGATAAATAAATGCTTTCTCTTATATAATAATAATACATGAGCCCAAAGTGTTAGTTCAAGTGATCACGAGCCATACATGAGACTTCTTATCTCTCCCCCAAAGTTGGAGAGGTTAGATGTTTGACTCTTTATCCCCTTAGGGTTAGGCTCCATAATCAGGGTCGACGGTTTACCCCATTTACGATCCATGGATCATGGGGAAGTACTTGGAGGGTTTCCACCATAGGGTTTCCTTGGAAAAAATAAATAAATAAGAAGGGTACACGAACTTGATGCATTTGATGTAATTCTCACCACTATTGGAACTTGGTACTTTGATTTCAAATGGTCACTCACCCAAAAACAAGCACTTAGAAAGATTCTTTCAAAAAATTCAGGATTTTTCCAGACTTGAGAATTACTAAAAATATGATTAAGCTTATATTTTCATATAAATGCATGTATTATCCCCTAATGTAATATACTTGATACATTGAATATGATTCACTTTGACAAAACAACAATTTTGTGCAAATACGACAAAAATTTCATAACATGTTTTTTTTTTATCAAATACAATATTACAATGCTAACTAAAATCTAACTTGATGATATATATTTATTATTAAGATGTTATCTTGATACACATTATGCAACTACGATGCATACTATTCACAATAGATTCTTTAGACGTAATTATTATGCAATAATGATGAAAATTTGATGCAAGATGACACAAACACAATGTATAGAAAAATAACAAATTTTTAAATGTTTTGTTTTTCATTACAATGATGCAAAGACACACAAAATCGACGTCAAAATGACACAAATTATAGTCACAAAAACCCAAGTTGCACCAACAAAAAAAAACTTGGTAAGAGAAGAATGGGATATAGCGATGCTACAACATTGTATTATAGTAGCAACTTTCTATATGCGATATTGTTGGTTGTTAATGTTCATGGGATGTAATGTTGATAGTGTTTCATGTTATTTGTATACATGTGGGTTTATGTTTTTTATTCACTCGAGTACATGGGAATCTTTGTATAGTCTTTGAATGGGAGGTTTGAGTTTCTATCTCTTTTTGTTTTGCTAGAGTGTGATTACTATGTATGGAAAGCAATGCCACTAGGGGACTTTGTCAAACACAAGCTATGTTCATTTTCTATATTTTTTTAAGGAGTTATGGACATTTGATAGTGGGGTTTAGGATTCACAAAATTATATGTGGCCTCAAGTATCATTTGTGGATATCTCCTTCATCTCTTTCTATCTTTCGAGTCTCTGGTGTTGATTCATTTTTTATGGTTTTACTCCTTTAAAACCGAATTTCCACTCTTATCCTAGAGAAATAGCGGAAATAAGATCATATTTTATCATTAGGAGAAAGTTGTCTATCAATGTTATCAATATGGAATTTTTTAGGGGGATATCTCAGTTCTTCATTGGGCATAACAACAATATTTGCTTCAATCAGTTTGAGAAGTACAAGGACTTTGTTTTGGAAACTACCTCAGGAAATTGTGAAATGGATACCCATGCCCATCCAAATAAATGTGCATTCTATGAGCGTTCTACTCTTCGAGATTCAATCTAGAGATGTGAAGGACATATAGACAATAATCAAGAAACTTTGGCATTAGCAATAGGAATATGGGAAACCTAGAAAAATGATTGGGAACACAAATATGCAAGGGACCTAAAGGTGAATCAAAGTAAAATGCTCAAGATGAAATCCCAATTGGAAAAAAAAATGGAAATTGTTCTTCTAGAGGTTTGGGAAGAAAGCAATAGAGAAAAACTAAAGAAGAATGAATACTTGATTAGGGAACTTTGGGAGAAAGTAGAGAACTTGGTGATGGAGAAATAAACTAGGATCAAAGACTTGGAGAAATCTGCAACCCCCTGCATTAGTTGGTTATTTGGGCCATGGAAGAGGAAACAATGGATTAGCAAATAGAACAGGACAATAATACAAACTCCTCTCTCCTATATTTAGTATGGGAAGAAAGAAATTAGAAACCTCCCTAATTTTTTTTTATCCACTTAAATTAATTAACAATCCATTTAATATTCCAAGACAAGTGGCAAAGCCACGTGAACATGCATTCATATATGTTCTATGGGATAGTCTGGCATGCTTCTCAAACATTCTCACGAGATTTCACCTTTATTAATATGGCATGATGGGAAGTAGTAGAGCATGTGGATTTATTTTTAATTCTACCAAGTACATGGAAATCTTTGTATAGTCTTTGGATGGGAGGTTTGATTTTATATCTCTTCTTGTTTTGCTAGAGTGTGATTCCTATGTATGGAGAACAATGCCACTATGGGACTCTTCCAAACTTAGGAAATGTTCATTTTCTATATTTTCTAAAAGTACTACGGACATATGATGGTGGGGTTTGGGTTTCACAAAATGATTTGTGGCCCTCAAGTATCATTTGCAAGTATCTCCTTCATCTATTTCTGTCTTCCAGGTTTATGTGGTTGATTCATTTTTTTTGGGTTTACTCCTTTAAATCTAAATTTCCACTCTTATCCTAGAGAAATAGTGGAAATAAACTCATATTTGAGCACTACAAGCAGGTTTCCTATCTATGTTATCAATATGGAATTTTTTAGGGGCCTCTCTCACCTTCATTGGGCATACCAACAATATTTACTTCAATTAGTTTGAGAAGTACATGGACTATGTTTTGGAAACTACCTCAGGAAATTGTGATATGGATACCCATGCCCATCCAAATAAATGTGTGTTCTATGAGAATTCTACCCTATGAGATTCAATCTGGAGATGTGAATGACATAGTGATGACAGTCAAGAAACTCTAGCATTAGTAATAGGAATATGGGAAACCTAGAAAAATGATTGGGATAATAAATATGTAGGGTACCTAAAGGAAACTCGAAGGAAAATGCTCAAGATGAAAGGTCAATTGGAAAAACAAAAGAAGAAAATTGTTCTTTTGGAGGTCGTGAAGAAAGCAAAAGAGAGAATTTGAAGGAGGATGAAGACGTGATTAGGGAACTTCAAGAGAAAGTAAAACACTTGGAGATGGAGAAATATCCTAGGATTAAGGAGTTGAGGAAATCTACAACCTCATATGCATTACTTGGGTCTTTTGGACAAGACCAAGTAGTAGTCGTGGAAGAGGACACAATGGAGTAGAAAATTGAATAGGATAGGAATACAGACCCCTCTCTCCTATCTTTAGTAGTGGAAAGAAAGCAATCAATCCATCTGAGGCCTGGTAACCAAAATGCTTGAATTTCTTTATGTTTTTGAAGACTTTACTTCTACTTGGATAATATGTAAGGCTTTATACAATCCAATTAGTTAATAATTGCAACAATAATTTTTTGAACATAGAGCAATCATGGATTAGTTATTATTCCTTATATATATATTTTTTTTATCTCTATGGAGAATTTTGAACTATGGAACCTCCTTTTTTTTATATTAAAAAGATAAATAGTATGGTTGCAACTCCCTCTTTGTATATACTTTTGTATTAATTATAAAAAGAGGGAGTTATATACGGGCCTAATGGTTAAGAACATGTGTTTCCTCTTAAGAGGTTACAAGTTCAAATCCAGAGGGGGGTAGGGTATGTATATCTCCATAGACTTTATCAGTCAAATCGTTGGGTGGAGGGGGTCTCATACACCAATTTGGTGTGGCTTGGCCGTGATCTTAAAAATAGATTATTATTATTATTATTAAGAAAATAATAATTTAATATCAAAAAAATTATTTAAAAAATGACAAAAAAACTATTAAAATATAAATATCAAATCATCTATGAAAAGAAAAAGAAAAACTTTGTTTTCATCATCACCTATAATTTTCACCTATATTTTCTTGTGATCATGGGTACTTTTGTGAAAATCCCGAAATATATTTGATATGATCATGTCAATTAAGTTTAGTTTAAGTGGTTAGAGAGGAGAAAGCTATTATCAATACCTAGATTCAAAATCTCACTTGTGATATGTTTTTTTTCTTTGTATACCTTTTTTTATTAATTTTATAAACCATGAAAAATATCTTACTCTGACTTACTCCGACTTACAAGCATCAGGTGAATAGTTACATGTAAAAAAAACTTAATATGATCGTATACGAAAGTATGTGAGATTTGGATCGACATAATTCCGCACTTTGAACATATTACCTTTTGAAGCCTACTGAATAAATGTTAGTGCAACAACTTAACTTCTTGCTACCAACCTCACCTTGACTGTTAACTACCCCTTCTATACTTGACTTGCTCACCACTGAACTTAGTTATTGGACGAAATACATCCGTTGAGCACCCAAACTGACCATGCTACGCTGAAGGGCGAATTCTGATGTAGGCAAGGTACCAGGAAGGTTAGTTTTGCGTGTACTGAGGTCAGACCTAATATGGTCATTTGCTAATTCCAAAAGAATGGAGACTAACTTCCAAAGTGAGTAAGGGAAATTATCAAAACCAACCTATTCAACTTGAATTCGATGCACAAGTGTTTTTGGGGCATAAGTCTCTTTGTGTTTTTTACGCAATATTACTTTTCTTGTGTTGAATATTATTTTAGGGCATTAACTTAGGGACATCTCATCCACCAACATCTTTCAGGGTGATTAAATTTGACTTTGTTTGACTCTACTCCTCTATTTATACTCAATTGGACATTGTGTTCAGTAATTGGGTGAGAGCTAGAGTAAAAATTATAAATTACAATATAATAATATTATATTTGTTGATGTTTCAACCTCCAATTTTTTATTTTATATTTTTATGAGATTTTCATGTGGTTTATTCTTTTATTTATGTTACTTTGGGTAAATAAGCAAGACTTATAGGGATAGTTGGGAGTGGGTAATGAAGCCTTGTTTTGGAGTCATTCTCGTCCACTTTGAATAGTAAATACAAAATTGTTTGATAGTATAAGAAGCATGAAAGACTATTAAGCGCTTGGCCACTTTTCTCAAGAAAGGTGAAGTTTACCACATACATTTGGATAGAGGATTAATTAAAGAAAAAAATGTGGAGAATCTCAGAGAATGAACAAGTACACTTAATTAAAAAAACAAGTATGAAATGTCACATTCTTGGTTTGTGGATGTTGTGGATGAAGTTCGCTAGAATGTGATTTTAAACAAGCAAATCAACAAACTGGAACATTCATAAGATTGGGTGGCCTTGAGTTCCCTCCTCTTGTGAAAAATTAAGTGGTCAAATCCATTCAATATTTTTGCATTGAACAATTAGCCATGCTACTTTGATTGTATATCTTAGTGGCATCGTTCGTGCCCTAACAACACTATCTTTCACCAAGGAAAAACTTTGGGATCAAACCCCAATTGTGTAGACTTCGTCAAAATGAGAAAAAATCAAGATCATCTTGCTACTTACACTCTCTCGTGTTTTTTTTTCTCATCTTACTACTCACACTCTCGTGTTTTGGCTCTCCTTTTTCTTTAACAAAGTAAACAAGATGACAATTTTGAATTATACTTGAGAGTGATTATCTTACTTACACTTTATCAACTCTTGACCTCTATTTCACCCACAATTTAACAAATCATGGATTACTCTATCTTTCACAGCCCTTTATATCTTGCATTGTTATTTAATTAGCTTTCAACATAGTTATCAACTATTTTTCTAAATTTCCTATACAAATGCTTAATTTCTATGATTGAATCTTCTTTAAGTTATCATTACCCATGACTTTTAACACATCAATATAAAACCATAATGATGATTTTGAAGATTTTATTCAATGAATTCGAAACAAGTAATAATTTTTCTTCTTCAGACTAGAAAATGTCTAAGTCCTTGTATTTTGATACAAATAAAAAAGTGTGAAGTAAAATAGTGTTGGATGTACATGTACAAGTAATAAATTTTCTTCTTCAGACTAGAAAATCTGAAAATGTGTAAGTCCTTGTATTTTGATACAAATAAAAAAGTGTGAAGTAAAATAGTGTTGGATGTACATGTGTTTTTTTGGCATATTTCTATGGGCATTGGATTTTAGGTGGTATTTCATTTTTTTGGTTATAAATTAAATCACATTGGTGTAACTATACATTATTATAGCCTACTAACTTAGAAACTCTTGTAAACCTCAAGTAACACCTCTAAGTTTAGGTTTTACTTTGTTTGGCGTTAGTCCTCCATTTGTACCCCATAGACCATTGTGTGCTCATCAACATATAGAGAAAGAAACAAACAAAACCCACGTCAAAGTATAAAATGTATATAAAGAATATAATAACGATCCCCATAGAATTTAAAAACCACTTTATTATTTAAATGATGTTGTATATGAGAGCACGTTGTTTTTTTAATTGGTCTGAAGTGATATGGATGCTATTTTCGGCTTGAGCACAGATATATAATATAATATAAAGATAAATTTTCTGTTTGAAAAAGATATATATTTTTATTTTTAAATAAATAAGACAATAAAAAAATTTAATAAAATTTTAAAAATATATTTATATTTTATAATTATTATAATAATAATAATCTATTTTTAAGGTCACGGCCAAGCCAACACACTAAATTGGTGTATGAGACCCCCTTGTTTGTGGGACAAGGGACCCCCCTCTATCCAACGATTTGACTGGTAAAGTCTACGAAGGTATACATACCCTACCCCCCTCTGGATTTGAACCTGTGACCTCTTAAGAGGAAACACATGTTCTTAACCATTAGGCCCACTCAGGCTATATTAAATCATGTTTTTTTAGACAACCTTTAATTTGAGTAGAGATAAAATTTGCCATATATCTAAAAAATCATTAAAATTAAATATATGAAAAAGTGAATTGTTTTTTGTTTATGCAAAGTGAACCATGTTTCAACTTAAATATACAAATTTCTAATTTTATTAGAAATAAAATTGATCACATATCTAAACTATCATCAAAATTAAAGATATGAAAAAATGAATTGTTTTTTGTTTACGCAACTTGAACCATCCAAATTGTCCAACTTAAACTAAATTTAAAGCAAACACATCATAGTTCAAATGACACATACATATTATAAAAGGTTCATGTGTTACATAATGTGTGTTCTTTCTAAAATTCACATATTATATATAAACATACAATTATGGACATACTCATTTTTTCCGAAATCCAATCATAACAACCATATTAAATAAGATTACGACTTATAATATTAATTACACTATGAGAATTTATAATCATGTTATGGAGGCCCATGCAATAATTGTTAGGGACTAAGTCTCTACTTTTCATCGTTGAATCATGGGTTTGGCCTTAAGGTGCAAAATTTTGAATTGTTGTTTATATTGTAATCATAGGATAAATATTTTCTCTTCAATGTTTTGATGGTGGTTGTGGTTTACATACATGGTTAAGATCTCAAGGCCTTTGTTTTTTTCCCCTAATCACAGTTAAGGCCCTAAGACCTATTTTCAATATGTGAAACCTCATGGTGTCCATATCCCACTTGGAGATCAAAGATCCCCTATAAAAGGCATGTGTGGTGGTTCAAGGCATCATTCATTTTACTTGAGACCTAAAAGCTTCATTTACAGCTTAATGCCCTATTTTCCTCCCCCTCCCATGGTTAAGGACTCGAGACCCATCCATGGTGTTGCAAAACCTCTTAATGACACCCAACTCCAACTCAAAGGTCAAATATCCCCTATAGAGGCCTTATGTGGTGCATGAAGGATTCATTCATCTCCCTTGGGCCCTAAAAGTTTCATTTGGGTGGAATAAAGTTGTTTTTCTCCATTGACCATGGTGAAGGCCCTAAGACCCATCCCTCATGTTCAAACCTATTAATAGCATCCATATCCTACTAGAAGACAAAGATCCCCTTTAGAGTGCATGTATAGTGGATTGTGGCTTTGTTCATGGCGAGTGATCCCTAGAAGCTTCATTTAGCGCTCCAAGTCCTTTGTAATGTCCTCATTTCCTCCCCTAACTATGGTCAAGGAATGAGACCCATTTCTTATATGCAAAAACTCTTATTATTACCCATATCCTATTTGGAGGTCAATGATAAGTTCCCTATATAGGGAATGTCAGGTCATTCAAGGCCTCATTTATAGCCTAGAGCCCTCAAAACTTCATTTAAGGCCTAAGGCCTTTGTTTCCTCACCCAATCATGGTTAAGGCCCTGAAACCCAACCCTCATGCACAAAACCTTATAGTGGTATCCATATTCTACTCAACGGCCAAAGATCCCCTTTAGAGGATATGTGTGGTGGTTCAATATCTTCTTTATTGCCCATGAACCCTAGAAACTTCATTTAGGGCCTAAGGTCTCTATTTTCCTCCCTTAACCATGGCCAAATCTTTAAAACCTATACATAGTACACAAAACCTCCTAATGGTGCTCATATCCCACTCAAAGGAAAAAAATATCTTCTAAAAGGGATGTGTGATGAGTCAAAGTCTCATTCATGACCATAAGCCCTAAAAACAACATTTAGGATTTAAGTCCTCATTTTCCTATATCACCATAGTGAAGATGTCAAGGACTATCCGTGTGGTAGAACCCCCTACAATCCCACTTTTTAAGACAAAAATTCTCCATAAAAATAGGTGTTGTCTATTTTAACCCTTTTTAGATGAATTAGATGACAAAAATTTGAAGAAAATTGTTTTCTATTATTTAAATTGCATTTTTAAATTCATAAATGAATTAAGCGCCCTAAAAAAGCTTTAAATCACTGAAACTACACAAACCTAACGACTAAAATTTAAATTTATAGATCGCCTAATTTTGGACAAAATCAAACTTGGTCTCGTTGGCTATCTTGGCCATTGGTATACACAGACAAAGAAAGAAAAAGAGAGAATTTGAAGGAGGATGAAGACGTGATTAGGGAACTTCAAGAGAAAGTAAAACACTTGGAGATGGAGAAATATCCTAGGATTAAGGAGTTGAGGAAAACTACAACCTCATATGCATTAGTTGGTTCTTTTGGACAAGACCAAGTAGTAGTCGTGGAAGAGGACACAATGGAGTAGAAAATTGAATAGGATAGGAATACAGACCCCTCTCTCCTATCTTTAGTAGTGGAAAGAAAGCAATCAATCCATCTGAGGCCTGGTAACCAAAATGCTTGAATTTCTTTATGTTTTTGAAGACTTTACTTCTACTTGGATAATATGTAAGGCTTTATACAATCTAATTAGTTAATAATTGCAACAACACATTTTTGAACATAGGGCAATCATGGATTAGTTATTATTCCTTATATTTTTTTTTATCTCTATGGAGAATTTTGAACTATGGAACCTCCTTTTTTTTATATTAAAAAGATAAATAGTATGGTTGCAACTCCCTCTTTTTATATACTTTTGTATTAATTATAAAAAGAGGGAGTTATATACGGGCCTAATGGTTAAGAACATGTGTTTCCTCTTAAGAGGTTACAAGTTCAAATTCAGAGGGGGGTAGGGTATGCATACCTCCATAGACTTTATCAGTCAAATCGTTGGGTGGAGGGGGTCCCTTGTCCCACAAACAAGGGGGTCTCATACACCAATTTGGTGTGGCTTGGCCGTGATCTTAAAAATAGATTATTATTATTATTATTAAGAAAATAATAATTTAATATCAAAAAAATTATTTAAAAAATGACCAAAAAACTATTAAAATATAAATATCAAATCATCTATGAAAAGAAAAAGAAAAACTTTGTTTTCATCATCACCTATAATTTTCTTGTGATCATGGGTAATTTTGTGAAAATCCCAAAATATATTTGATATGATCATGTCAATTAAGTTTAGTTTAAGTAGTTAGAGAGAAAAAAGCTATTATCAATACCTAGATTCAAAATCCCAATTGTGATATGTTTTTTTTCTTTGTATACTTTTTTTATTAATTTTATAAACCATGAGAAATATCTTACTCTGACTTACTCCGACTTACAAGCATCAGGTGAATAGTTACATGTAAGAAAAACTTAATATGATCGTATACTAAAGTATGTGAGATTTGGATCGTATACTAAAGCAGGTGAATAGTTATTGGACGGAATACATCCGTTGAGCACCCAAACTGACCATGCTACGCTGAAGGGCGAATTCTGATGTAGGCAAGGTTACCGGGAAGGTTAGTTTTGCAGGTACTGAGGTCCGACCTAATATGGTCATTTGCAAATCATCTGAGAATTCCAAAAGAATGGAGACTAACTTCCAAAGTGAGTAAGGGCGTTTATCAAAACCAACCTATTCAACTTGAATTCGATGCACAAGTGTTTTTGGGGCAAAAGTCTCTTTGTGTTTTTTACGCAATATTACTTTTCTTGTGTTGAATATTATTTTAGGGCATTAACTGAGGGACATCTCATCCACCAACATCTTTCAGGGTGATTAAATTTGACTTTGCTTGACTCTACTCCTCTATTTATACTCAATTGGACATTGTGTTCAGTAATTGGGTGAGAGCCAGAGTAAAAATTATAAATTACAATAGAATAATATTATATTTGTTGATGTTTCAACCTCCAATTCTTTATTTTATATTGTTATGAGATTTTCATGTGGTTTATTCTTTTATTTATGTTACTTTGAGTAAATAAGCAAGACTTATAGGGATAGTTGGGAGTGGGTAATGAAGCCTTGTTTTGGAGTTATTCTCGTCCACTTTGAATAGTAAATACAAAATTGTTTGATAGCATAAGAAGCATGAAAGATTATTAAGTGCTTGGCCACTTTTCTCAAGAAAGGTGAAGTTTACCACACACATTTGGATAGAGGATTAATTAAAGAAAATAATGTGGAGAATCTCAGAGAATGAACAAGTACACTTAATTAAAAAAACAAGTATGAAATGTCACATTCTTGGTTTGTGGATGTTGTGGATAAAGTTCGCTAGAATGTGATTTTAAACAAGCAAATCAACAAACTAGAACATTCACAAGATTGGGTGGCCTTGAGTTCCCTCCTCTTGTGAAAGATTAAGTGGTCAAATCCATTCAATATTTTTGCATTGAACAATTAGCCATGCTACTTTGATTGTATGTCTTAGTGGCATCGTTCGTGCCCTAACAACACTATCTTTCACCAAGGAAAAACTTTGGGATCAAACCCCAATTGTGTAGACTTGGTCAAAATGAGAAAAAATCAAGATCATCTTGCTACTTACACTCTCTCGTGTTTTGTTTCTCATCTTACTACTCACACTCTCGTGTTTTGGCTCTCCTTTTTCTTTAACAAAGTAAACAAGATGACAATTTTGAATTATACTTGAGAGTGATTATCTTACTTACACTCTTTATCAACTCTTGACCTCTATTTCACCCACAATTTAACACATCAGAGATTACTCTATCTTTCACAACCCTTTATACCTTGCATTGTTGCTTAATTAGCTTTTAACATAATTATCAACTATTTTTCTAATTTTTCTATACAAATGCTTAATTTCTATGATTGAATCTTCTTTCAAGTTATCATTACCCATGACTTTTAACACATCAATATAAAACCATGATGATGATTTTGAAGATTTTATTCAACGAATTTGAAACAAATAATAATTTTTCTTCTTCATACTAGAAAATGTCTAAGTCCTTGTATTTTGATACAAATAAAAAAGTGTGAAGTAAAATAATGTTGGATGTACATGTACAAGTAATAAATTTTCTTCTTCATACTATAAAATGTGTAAGTCCTTGTATTTTGATACAAATAAAAAAGTGTGAAGTAAAATAGTGTTGGATGTACATGTGTTTTTTTTGGGGCATATCTCTATGGGCAATGGATTTTAGGTGGATTTTAAATGGTATTTCATTTATTTTTGGTTATAAATTAAATCACATTAGTGTAACGATACATTATTATAGCCTACTAAGAAATTCTTGTAAACCTCAAGTAACACCTCTAAGATAAGGTTTTACTTTTGTTGGCGTTAGTCCTCCATTTGTACCCCATAGACCATTGTGTGCTCATCAACATATAGAGAAAGAAACAAACAAAACCCACGTCAAATTATAAAATGTATATAAAGAATATAATAACGATCCCCATAGAATTTTAAAAACCACTTTATTATTTAAATGATGAAATGTTTTCACACTATTGTGTATGAGAGCACGTTGTTTTTTTAATTGGTCTGAAGTGATATGGATGCTATTTTCCGCTTGAGCACAGTTATATAATATAATATAAAGATAAATTTTCTGTTTGAAAAAAATATATATTTTTATTTTTAAATAAATAAGAAAATAATAAAATTTAATAAAATTTTAAAAATACATTTATATTTTATAATTATTATAAATCATGTTTTTTTTAAGAGAACTTTTAATTTGAGTAGAAATAAAATTGGCTATATATCTAAAATATCATTAAAATTAAAGATATGAAAAAATGAATTGTTTTTTTGTTTATACAAAGTGAACCATGTTTCAACTTAAATATACAAATTTGTAATTTTATTAGAAATAAAATTGGTCACATATTTAAACTATCATCAAAATTAAAGATATGAAAAAATGAATTATTTTTTGTTTATGCAACTTGAACCATCCAAATTGTCCAACTTAAATTAAATTTGAAGCAAACACATCATAGTTCAAATAACAGATACATATTATAAAAGGTTCATGTGTTATATAATGTGTGTTCTTTCTAAAATTCACATATTATATAAACATACAGTTATGACATACTCATTTTTTCCGAAATCCAATCATAACAACCATATTAAATAAGATTATGACTTATAATTAAGACCTTTATAATATTAATTACACTATGAGAATTTATAATCATGTTATGGAGGCCTATGCGATAATTGTTAGGGACTAAGTCGCTACTTTTCATCCTTGAATCATGGGTTTGGCCTTGAGGTGCAAAACTTTGAATTGTTGTTTATATTATAATCATAGGATAAATATTTTCTCTTAATTGTTTAGATGGTGGTTGTGGTTTACGTACATGGTTAAGATTTCAAGGCCTTTGTTTTTTTCCCCTAATCATGGTTAAGGCCGTAAGACCTATTTTCAATATGTGAAACCTCATGGTGTCCATATCTCACTTGGCGATCAAAGATCCCCTATAAAAGGTGTGTGTGGTGGTTCAAGGCATCATTCATTTTACTTGAGTCCTAAAAGCTTCATTTACAGCTTAATGCCCTATTTTCCTCCCCCTCCCATGGTTAAGGACTCGAGACCCATCCATGGTGTTGAAAAACCTCTTAATGACACCCGACTCCAACTCAAAGGTCAAATATCTTCTATAGAGGCCTTATGTGGTGCATGAAGGATTCATTCATCTCCCTTGGGCCCTAAAAGTTTCATTTGGGTGGAAGAAAGTTGTTTTTCTCCATTGACCATGGTGAAGGCCCTAAGACCCATCCCTTATGTTCAAACCTATTAATAGCGTCCATATCCTAGTAGAAGACAAAGATCCCCTTTAGAGTGCATGTGTAGTGGATTATGGCTTTGTTCATGGCCAATGATCCCTAGAAGCTTCATTTAGCACTCCAATTCCTTCGTAATGTCCTCATTTCCTCCCCTAACCATGGTCAAGTAATGAGACCCATTTCTTATATGCAAAAACTCTTATTATTACCCATATCCTATTTGGAGGCCAATAATAAGTTCCCTATATAGGGCATGTCAGGTCATTCAAGGCCTCATTTATAGCCTAGAGCCCTCAAAACTTCATTTAAGGCCTAAGGCCTTTGTTTCCTCACCCAATCATGGTTAAGGCCCTGAAACGCAACCCTCATGCACAAAACCTCATAGTGGTGCCCATATTCCACTCAACGGCCAAAGATCCCCTTTAGAGGATATGTGTGGTGGTTCAATATCTTCTTTATTGCCCATGAACCCTAGAAACTTCATTTAAGGTCTAAGGTCTCTATTTTCCTCCCCTAACCATGGCCAAATATTTAAAACCTATACATAGTACACAAAAACTCCTAATGATACTCATATCCCACTCAAACGAAAAAAAATATCTTCTAAAAAGGATGTGTGATGAGTCCAAGTCTCATTCATGGCCATAAGCCCTAAAAACAACATTTAGAATTTAAGTCCTCATTTTCCTATATCACCATAGTGAAGATGTCAAGGACTATTCGTGTGGTAGAACCCCCTACAATCCCACTCTTTAAGACAAAAATTCCCCATAAAAATAGGTGTTGTCTATTTTAACTCTTTTTAGGTGAATTAGATGACAAAAATTTGGAGGAGATAGAAAATGAAATGCACAACCAGAAAATGAGCTTCTACATATAGTGCTATAGTAATTTCTTAATATGATTAGGTAAATGTTAAAAAGTAAACAGGTTAACGGATGCATTCAAAAATACAAGAAAGTTATGAAGAGGAAATCACATTCATTGATTTGGGAGGACGACTAATAATATGCCAGCGTCTTCAATTATTAGCCATCATATTAGAATTTTAGTTTAAAAGATGATTAATTGTGCTCATTGTCAATAGGTATACGCCTTTCACCATAACAAACTTTTAAATTTATAGATTGCCTAATTTTGAACAAAATCAAACTTGGTCTCGTTGGCTATCTTGGCCATTGGTATACACGGACAAACGAGAGCAGTGAATGCTGCTTCGTCGATCGATTTCAGAACCAGATCGGTACACGACACCTCATCTACCTGCTCAAACTTCGTTACAGTAGTTTCTGCCATAGTTTCACATTAATGTGCTTTTCTACTGTTTATAACCCCAAGAAAAATAACCATTCAGCACCCAATCAATTATCAATGGCACTCAACATGCCTTAAGAAATTTGGTTTACATGAAGAAAGAAATAACCCTTGTTTTTAGAACATGCGCAACAATTCACAGAATTCGCTGTTTCTTTGCGATGAAAAATGATATTGCCAGTATTGGTGCTTCATCGCCACGCCATCATTCTATCTTTAATCGTTAGTGCAAGAGAATTGGGTCGAACCCTGTGCATAAGAGCGTGGAGCCCTTCGGGCATCTCTGTTTCTTCGTGTTCATATGTCTCCTCCATTGCAGTCTCGTGTCCATCTTACTTCACTGTATTATGTACATAATATAATGGGTACCTGAATGCATTCTGGTGACCGGATTTATGCATGTTACAACCACTTTTACGTTACTAAAACCATAAAAGAAAAATCAGAAACCTAATAAGAATATTGGCATGCTACATCTAATTCACAAATGATCAATATCTCGTTCTGGACTTCATAATATCTTGAAAAGTCAATTGCAAACATGCAAAATGTGACCCACAATAAACAGTAGCTACAGGCAAGAATCGAGCTCGCGACCTTTCGCTTGCGAAGAGATCGCTCTGCGTCTACGCTAGGGAAGCAATGACGATAGGGTTTCTTTTTGGAAACGTTTTTTTGTTTACAATTCGATATTAAGGGTGCAAGCAAAATTGGTAGACGTCTTGGGCATCCAGAGGGGAAATTTTCCTGTAGGAGCAGTCTAGTCACGGAGTTATCATCTTTTTGTTGTTGTTGAAATCCAGTAACCCAATTTGTTTTAATCAATTCTGATAGATTTTTCAGTAATTCGAGTCCATTTAGCATTAATCAAAATTATTAAACAAATTCATGAGATGAAATTTAATCATAAAATTTAACTAAATTCAATTTTAAAAACTATTTTAAAATAAGATTCATTTGCCTCCTGGTGTAAGGCACATAGTGATGGAGTATACTGTTAAGGTATTCATTTATGTGAAGTTATTGGTTCTAAACTTCTACTTATCTTGTGTGTTGAGTATGAGGCATAGTGAGCACACCCCGAAGTTATAATGGTAGCAGTCGGATAACACAAGACTCAGTGCAATCACAAAAAAAAATTACTATCCATTTGCTAGCTTATGAACTTACTCCCAAATATTGAGACTTTCCTCTTGCTATTGCTTCTCAGCAATTGACATAAAATGGTTATAAGTTAAAGAAGATATTAAACTCATGGATTCCAGAACTTGTGAGAAAATATTCTTATGATTTTTTTTGGAATTAAACAGTGTAAATATTTTTGAAACATCCAAATTTTAGAGTTCACACTCTACCCATCATCCAGAAATAAAAACCATTAAAAATAAAATGATCAAAAATTGTCATTAAGCAAAACTTAAATTATTAAAAATTAAAAAATATTTTAAAATAGAATTAAAATGAGTGAATATCACTTGAGAATGAGGGTGAAGGCATTAAAAATTATTATTAATTGACTTATTTAAACATTGAAATTATTAAAAACAAAAAAAAACTATGGAGAATTGAAAATAAGTGAAGAACAAAGAGAAAGAGAGTGAAACTATGGAGAATTGAAAATAGAAATTAAATTGATTCTGTTTTATAATTGAAATTAAATTTTTTAATTTAGATAACTAAAATTCTATGGGAAACTATAATGAAAGGAGTGTGGATTTTAAAGAGAAAAATAAATGATTAAATTAAGGGAGATATTTTTTTGATAATCTAGGTGATGAATGAGGGGTTTCCAAGACTAGTTGAGTTTATAGCCATCTTCTGGATTGAAGTTGTTGGAGTGTTTTTCGATTTCAAGCGCTTTCTAATGATACAAGATGAATAATAGAGAAGAGGTAAGGATTTTTGGTTTGGTCAAAGCACATAAGATGTTTTCATTTGAAGGAGTATTCAACAATAATGGACTTGCTACTATAATTGTGGTTCGAGCATGAAATTTGGTAGACTCTTGGGCGAAACATAGAGTCAGAGATATACTTTGTAGTTTTGAAAAGATGTTTAAAGGTTTTGTAAGGTTTGAAAAAGGTTTTGATGTTATTTTTTACCAAAATTTTTGAAATATTATCAATAGTACCCTTGATGTAGGGAAGAGAGAGGTGAACAATGAAAAGGGATGAGGAAGTTGGATTTTTGGATTTAGGAATGCGAACATAGCTAAAGATTTTATTGATTTCAGAGAATGGTTGCATGGGCCTTAGTCAAATGAGTTTTTTCTTTCTCCAAGAATTGAGGAGCTGAGACCCCTGAATTATGGGATGAATGATGGTGAGAATGCCCATGCAAGTACCCATCAATACCACTCTAAGTTCTTGATTTCTCTTCTCCCATTTTCTCATTATACCCTCTTTTATGTTTGTCTATTAATTTATTATCTCCCCCTTTCTTCCAATGATTTTTAATCCAAAATTTTCCTTATTTTGTATCCCAAAAAAAAATCTCCCTTTCTTTTAATCATTTATTTTCCTCTTTGAAATCCTCACTCTTTTCATTATAGGGTGCCCATCAACTTCTTACTTATCTAAATTAAAAAATAATAATTTCAATTATAAAAATAAAAATCAATTTAATTTTTATTTTCAGTTCTCCATGGTTTCACCCTCATTCACTCATTTTAATTTTATGTCTAATTTTTTAAATCTTTAATAACTTGAATATTCAAATAAGTTTTTCTTAATCTAATTTCTATGCTCCACTTTTATATGTACTCTAGAACATGCTCTTTTCTAATTACTAAATTTTTCTTGTCCCTAATAAGGAATGGAGTGTCCACTCACTCGAACATTGGAAATTTCAAAAATATTTATACAATTCAATTCCAAAAAATATCATAATAATTATAATTAACCCCCAAAAAATATCATAATAATTATAATTAACTGTAAAAACATACATACTTAAATTACTCCTTCAAATATCATTTTAGAGATTGAATATATGTTGAAGCATTTCTTTGGAGCAAGCGCGGAAAGGAGAAGAAACGATATTTATTACCTTACCATACCATATACTAATATACTAGACAAGCCCAAAGGGGTGAGGGGCTTAGAAATTAAGGGCAAGTCTTACTTAAAGAATATCTTACATCAAAGATTTTTGGGAGATTTTTCCACATTCAAATAGTATTTTGAGATCTAAATATATGTAAAATATTGATATGAAAACTATGACATTCAAATATATGTAAAATTTTAATGAAGAAAATATTATGGGTGTAAATCCATTTTAAACTTGTATCATTTAAATGAATCAAATTTATTGAAGTGTAGATTTTTTTATCATTTAATTCCATGTAATGTATTAATTCTTTTTTAGTAAATGATAAAAATAATTACATCTTAAGAAATTTGATTCCTCTTTGTGTTTAATAGATACAAATGGATCTACACCTGTTTACTTTTTTAAATGTCCTCATGTACTTATGTTTATACATAGTTATTTATTTTTGTTGTCATATATGTCACTTAGATAATGCTTACATGTTAGCTTAAAAAAACTTAAATACAAACATAATAAAAGTATATATAATAATAATAATCCATTTTTAAGGTCACAGTCAAGCCAGACACCCTACGAAGGTATACATACCCTACCCAGGAAACACATGTTTTTAACCGTTACACTTTATATATATATGATATGAAAGGAAAAAAATGATATATACACTTTATATATATATATATATATATATTGTTATTGATTGATAAATCTAAAATCAAAATGGATCTAAATTAATTTTAATTAAACTAAGCCAATCCTACTCATGTTAATAATTGTTATTGATGTTGGATTACTGAGAGGGGGGGTGAATCAATAATAGCATAATTATAATAATTTTTCTTCAAATGTTATATCAATGTAGAATTATTATCCAATAATGAGCAGTAAGAAATAAACAATCACACTACACTAGTGTTTTACATGGAAACCCAAATTGAAAGAAAACCACGGAATGTTTTTTCTTATATGTCTTGAAGAATTACATTCATTGGAAGCACTAACTTCCTTTGTTTTCTAGCTGCAACTGGAAGGAGGCTCCAACCCCCTAGTTTCTCAGGCTACAACCCGAGGGAAGCTCCAGCTCCCCAATTCTCTGGCTACAACTAGAAGGAGGCTACAACCCTCAATGTTCTCCGGCTACAACCGGAAGGTGGATACAACCACTTGTCCTTGCCCCGTCCTGCCACCCTGAAGTAGAAGTAGAATGATGGAACTACTGTCACACTATCATTGTGAGATATACCGCTGTAAACTTGTACCAATAAATCTGAATTATGCATCAACCATGCATCAACCTGTACCTCAACCTGTAATCAACCTGTACCATAAACAAGTGCATCAACCATGCACCAACCTGTAATCAACCTGTACCATAAACAAGTGCATCCAACCATGTACCAAGTATGTACCAATCATGTGTCAACTACTCACCAACTATGACTCATCAATATGTACCAACATCATCAACTATACACCTCATGTATCTGCGCCAACTCATCAACTACTTGTTTCAACCATGTACTCAACATGTACCACAACCAAAAGCCCTCATCAATTTCATCATACAAATCTGATTTGTAGCTCTGTAATAGAACTGATGTATATGATCACATTCCTGCAAACCTTTTTTAACTTTAAAAACAAGAGACTAACATTTTCATCAAACTTTTATTTAGTCTTACATGCCTAGTTTTGGATTAGTCAACAACCCTAACTTGAAGTAATCATAACTTTGAACCTGTAATGTATAAAGATATGAAACTGATACACAATGTTCTTCAGTGTGTTTAATGCAATTCCTCCAAGTTTCACTACTCGGAACCTCTCAGAAAAGGAGTTATAGAAAAAATGATATACCTTGCTGAATTCTGGCTTATTCTAGAGAGCGATCTTGTAGAGCCTGCCCCGCACAAAATATTTGATGAAATGATATGAAACTATTATACAACATACTACAGATGGTACCCTAACTAACAAATTTGGTCTCACTTAATTTAGATCTGATATGAAGAAGTTATGACGTTTTTACCCGAAATACCTGGTTTTGACTAGTTTCAGGACTGACCACAAACCCTATTTTCCACGCAGTGTAAATCCCAAAATACAATGACCCACAAGTTGAATTTTTTTCCACATATACTTGGATATGCTTTCTCACTTGCATAACAATTTCACGGTCGGAATCATTATAGAAAAAAAGTTATAGCAAAAATGGTGAGATGACCTGTAAATAACATACCTTAGAAAGCACCATCAAAATAATTTATCCTTCCTTGCATTTCGGCCTTCTTTTCTTCACCTTTACTCAGAATTCCGGTTTAGATATCCTTGGTTACCTCAGACACATATTGATATTCAATATGCTCAAGTGTGATTCAAATGAGAGAGCCTTGCCTCTTATTTATACTCTCCAAGTAGCTTCCTTAAAAACATCTTCTAGGTCACTTGGCCCACTTTCCTTATTTTAGGGTTGGGTCCACTTCT
>ML799416.1:333815-384211 GCA_009831015.1 Picea engelmannii
ACAAAGGATGAATCATTGAAGACCCGAATTCTTGAAATGTGCTTTGTTAGTGCCAACTTCAATAAGGCTCTCAAAGTGAGAAGTTTTTCTTTGGTGTTTATGCCACTAGCCACACAGGCACAAAATTCCAACTAATGTCCCTCCTAGAGATGTAGGACTCTTCCTATGCCACATTGTGAGTCTTCCCCCAGATAAGTTCCATCGAAGAATCTCCAAGGGAAAGACTTGTTCCAAACTAGCTCTCAAATGACCCATGTCCTCTTAGTTGCCCCTTATGCTATATCTAACAACTTCAATTTTAATCCCTGCAAATTCTAATGTATTTGTATAAATGTGATTTAGGTTGGTGAGCCAATATGTTTGGGGAAAATAGCCCATATTCATTAATTTGGTTGGGGGTTGAATTGTATATTATGTACATCGAAATAAGTAATAAAATAATAATCGTTGGTTGTGATACGAGAGGGGCGAAACGATGGGGGGCTATGATTCCACAAGATATGGGGGCTAAAGGGGGATCCAAAGGGAAACCTATGTCTTTTTCTTGAGTTAATGTGTCATTACCAAATAATCCTCCCTTTGACTTCTTAGACACTCAATCATTGAATTCATGTAAGAGAGTATTGGGAGCATGGAGCTGAAGTACAATCATTTTTGGGAAGAGTGAGAGTCAAGAATGCAAGGGAGAAGAAGAAAATTTGTATGGAAAAAAATAAAAATTTACATGTTGATTTTGGGTAGCAAGAGAGGGGCTAAGTGTTGAAAAGAGAACCAACCAACCAACTATGTTGTGCTTGATGGAAACCATCATTGGGTTTTGTTTATGCTTAAAATGTGGCATGTGTACCTAAAAAAATAGGTTATGTACCTATGGCATATTTTCATGTTGAGGAAATGGCTCTAGAGCTTTGTGAAGGTTGTTGTGAGCACTCTTGGAGTAGTTGAGAGTTCTTGGAGTCCCAACTGAGATATTTCTTGGTCAATCGATTGTATTGGAGCCTTGAGGGGGGAGTGGGAAGGATCGAGGGATTGTGTGTAGTTAAGGGGGATCCCATTCCTTGGATTATGCAGGTTGTGGGGAACAAAGTTGGTGAATTGGAACTGTTGTTGGAGTAGAATCTAGGTTTTGGGTCACTACACGTGGAGAGTGGATAGCCAAGAGGGCCACACCACTTTGTGGACTTATAGCCTCATCTCAGGGGTGGATTGATGTTGAGATAAAATGAACAACAAGCCTATGGATGGGAGGAATGTCATTCTTACATAACCAGTTGGTTATTTTATAAACATATAAGTTTTTTGTTATGTTCATGATGTTATTTTTGTTATGTATGCATTTTATTGGATGTTGTGTGTTTTTTGTTTTGCTTGAACAATGCATTCATGGTTTTTAATATGTTGTTAGATGCATGTTAAATTATGGGCCTGCTGCCCCTTGCTTTATTTTATATGTGTGGGACGTTTTAAATTTTCTTTTTTAGCAGGTGGGTATGTTACAATCTAGTATCAGAGTTGAAGGTTCAACAATGGGCTTGTATGGGACAAGACCAGCGTGAATTTGGTAGAAATTTGTTGTTGCGTATTTTGTGTCTCTGACAGATTTGGGGGAAATTGTGAAACTATAGTGAAATCCCCAAATTTATAAGAAAATTTAGGTTGAAATTACATGAAGAACAGTTGAGGAGATGATCAATGGCATCGATCTACAAGTTGCAAAGTTAAATTTGGCCTGAATGGTCAAATTATGTGTTTTAACAATGATTGAGGAGTTAGTAAAATCTATAGCCCAAATCGAATTAGACTTGGCGATCAATGACCAAGATTCATTCTAGATCAATTAAAATTTCAAGTTCATGGAAGATAAATTTCAGAGAAATTATAACATTCTCAAAATTTAAATTTTTTTATATTTTTTAAAAAATATTTACATTGATGATGTGGACCGTACTCATGACGTGGAATGACAAGGTCCATGGTGGAACAAGGCAAGGGTTTTGGAATAGAGTTGATGGATCAACGGTCGAGATCACTTGATTTTT
This sequence comes from Picea engelmannii, assembly GCA_009831015.1. NCBI lineage: Eukaryota > Viridiplantae > Streptophyta > Pinopsida > Pinales > Pinaceae > Picea > Picea engelmannii. The sequence continues at coordinate 335,855 of ML799416.1, forward strand.
AAGAATCAAAGGATGAGATTTGTTTCTGGGTTTGGAGAGGCCTAATGAAGATTGGAGTAGTTTGGTGGACCGATAGCTGATCTCACTCTAATCTCAAAGTTTGACGGTCCAGATCCAATAAAATTCTCATGGGAAGAAGCTTGCAGGGAAAGGTTCACAAGAAAATTTCGTGAAGGTTTTGTCGATAGGATTGTGGGTTGCATCTTTCGAGAAGAACTGAGAGCCCGTTAACTTGACACTATGTGGGGAAAATTCCGTGAAGGATTTGTTGATAATCTTGCAGGATACACCTTTTGATAAAGAACCACAAGCATATTAACTTGACACTCTACGAGGAAAAGTACGCAAAGGTTTTTTTGATAGGCTTACGTGTTGCAAATTTCAGGAATAATCGTGAGCATGTTAACTTGACACTCCACGGGGAAGAGTCCACAAGGAAAATCCTGATAGGATTGTGGGTCATGGGTTGTAGGAAAATCTTAATAACATGTTATTTGCCAACCCAATGGGAAAATTATGTGAGGAAAAGCCTGATAAGGTTGTGAGTTGCAAGTTGCGAGAAAACCTTTATAACATGTTATTTGACAACTTGATGGGAAAAGTTCGTGAGGGAAAGACAAATAGGTTTGTGGGTCATGGGTTGTGGGAGAAACCTTTACAACATGCTACATGACATTCCAATGGGAAGAGTCTGCAAATGAGATTCTGAAAGTCTTGTGGAAGGTTTGGTTGATGGTCGATGGAGGAGAATGATGGATGATGACATGGTGGAATCAAGGGATGACATGTGGACTCAACATACATGTTCCATTCAATCTCAGTTGGATTTCCAAGGTCAGGAATAGGTCAGATTAATAGACTATTACAATTTAAAAACAATCAATTTCTATGAATATTTTGAGATTTTGAGGTCCATAAACTTGCAGGGGCATGTTGAGGCCCTAAACAACATTTTCAGGTAGTCAAAATCAAGAGAAATGGTACACACAATATTTTTTGTTTAAATGAAATAAATCAGTGATATATTTCCAACGAGATATTCTGAGTAAAAGCAGAGCTAGTATGAGGAAGTTACAACTGAAATAGTACAACATATAATTTAGGTACCAATTTACTTCCAGAGGGCATAAATCCTGCCTCAAAAGTTAGTTTGGGGCATAGGAATAATCTATGGAAATTTCATGGACAAAAAAAGATAGCCATGGAACCAAATTTGGAGTATGGCACCTGATATTGTAGAGAATGGAAGAAAAGGCACATGTAGCATAGAGTGATATAAATGAGAAAATAGTCTAAAATTTTGCATACCATAACTATCAACTCGAAGCCCAGATAAAGATGAAATTTTGAAGATAGCTCAAAAAAAGGTATGAATATATCCATTTGGAATCCTAGTGAAATTCAAAAGGATTTGGTGTGGATATGCTCAAACAAGGATACATTTCTAAGTTCGAAGGAGGTGTAAAAGGACAAAGTTTCCATTTCCATATTATTGCATATTTTGACTGAAGCATTAGATCAGAAATATGAGAGTTGTTTTGAACTCATTGTCGTCAATATTATCAGTGTCTCATACAAAAACATTTCTAGTTCCTAACATATTTCCTTCTACAGGTGACGGAAGTTGGCCTATGGAAATTATTTGAACCAAGTAAACAAGTGCAAAAATGGGTGAATTGTTGATTTCAGGAAGCCATAACTTTGAGCTCATAAATCAGATTGAATCATGAGTATGGTCATTGGAAAGGTAATCCAGAGGAAAATATGATAAAATGATTAAGTTATCTAAGGAATCATCTGGTTGTTTCATAAATTAGTAGGAAAATTGGGGCTAGATTCAATGAATTATGCAACTATTTAATGTGGATTTTTTTCCGAATAATGTTAATTTTGGAAAAACATTTTCAAATTGATAGAGGTGCATGTCAAACATGGGTATTGGGTAAAAAACAATATTGAAACTCATGATATTTCCTATGTATAGGTATAGAGTCACATTTGAAGTGCATAGCTTGAGAAATAAAAGGGGGATGGATTTTAATAACAGGGTATTATTAATAGGGAGATCAAATGTCATGAGTGGAGATTGTGTCTTTTTATCAAAGATTATAATTCCATATGTCCAATGGATAGGGAAGCATGGAAAAACTTGTAGAGTTGAATGAGGTAATAACGAGCTACAGAGCAAGAAAATGAATCATTGATAAAGGGATTAGGAAGAGAAAAGCCAAATTAGTATTCAACTGGTACAAAGTCTGAATGGATTGCAAAGGTAAATCAACATATATTATCACATGAAACACGAACCCAATATGTGAAGAATGTAACTAATGGGAATAGAAAGGAAGTGTGATACGTCATATCCACGAAGGTATAAATTTAATGATGGATGAAGAGCTTTCCACAAAAGAAAAGAAAGGAAATCAAAGAGGGTGAGTAAGTCATGAGATGGGTGAGTCATCTCTAAGAGAAGGAATAGGAATGCCTAAAAAATAATTCCTAGCTAGGAAATAGCCTCTTTTATCTAAAAACGTATTCAAAGTAAGAAATCCACTTATGTTATCAAAGTGTGCAGTGGAAGCAGGGTAAAAGTACAAATAATTCAAGGGAGAATATTGATCTTAAGTGGACAGTAGAAGGATTAACAATAAATTACTCAATGGAGTAAAGAAAAGTGTTCAATTTTTTTTTTAGAAATCCAATGGGAAGCTAGAGATAATGGCAATGGATTCCATAATGTTAATGGTTTATATGGTTTGATAATCTAGTATCAAGGTGATGGAATGATAGAATCTACATCGTTCCAATGTCCTAGATGGTTGTTGGGACTTGATCGCCCAAGCAAAGGTAGTGGCCAATAAGGCATATTGGTTAGAAGTGCAAATGGCCAATTGTAACTTGGCTAGAAAAGGTTCATATCAGGAGAGTAATGGAGCACAAATGAGAAGATTGATAGTGCATAGGGGTGCAAGGATCTATAAGGATTTAAGGACAACCATCTACAACATAAAAATAAAAAAAGTGATTCATGATGCATATAATAAAGATAGAATGCATGTGCATGAAGTGTGCATGTTGATATTAAATGATTAATGCATATTGATGTGTATTTGTGCATGTGTAAATTCCTAAACATGCTTGTGGCATGCTTGTAGACTAAGAGTAGTCTATTGTTGTGTGTGAAATAATGATGTTAGGATATTTAAATACATGACTAATGAGGGATTATCTGGGAAAAATTTATAGCATGGATGAAAGTGATGACGATGTCATTGCTTATGATAGCCATTCATATGAATACAAGTGAACATGGTAAAATGTTGATCAAAGGTTGATGAAAGGAGCTTGCAAGATTCTACAAAAAGAGACAAATATCAACTGATCATGTAGCATCAAGTAATGTAATAACAACCATGCAGGTATGCATTTGGGTTTGTTATGATGCATAAATTCCTAGGGGAATTGAGGTAAGAGTTCCCTCAATTAAATCTTTCAATATTTGAATTGATGTAACAGCTAAGGGCCTTGAGTATACAAGTGTTGTTTAATTCTCATTTATGAGAAATTTGATTGCATGTCATGTTATGTTGGTTATGATATCATAAGCAAGTCAAGTTAGGAGAGATATTTTTGTTATAATAATGACTTCCAGAAAAGCTATCCATGTGTGAGACTATGATGTGGTTGGATATGGAAGGTTCATAGCACTGTACAAGTGCTCAATTTGTATTCCTAGTTATAATCAATGTTTGGATTGCAACCTCTGTACTGACAATGAAGAGAACTAAAGGATTATATTCCTGGTGTAGTGTATGGGTTGAAGAGGAAGGTATCCAAAAGATTGAACAAGTAACCAGGAAGAGTGTGGATGATGTTTTGATGCATTGGCTAGACCATCCAACTCCATGGTGGAATACATGACATGGATATGTAGTATTCTGAAGTCAATGGAAAGATGCATTATGTAGATGTGGCCATGGGTATTATCACATCGGTTTGTTGATAATGTTTTATTGCATTATGTAAAGATTGGTATGGTAGATAATGCATGTGCAAGGAATAGTAGTTTCATTCCATTTAATTTGAATAATAGTTGGAAGTGATTGAGTTTTTAGAGTAATATAATTCTGAAATCACTTCATGGGCTTATTGTTTAGCTGAATCAAAGTTGAGAAAAGTTTAGGAAAAATGGTCTTGGATATGGAAATGGGGTAAGCCCATAATGAATACTGATGCATGTTGTTGCAAGAGCCAATCATTTTGAGAAGAAATCTCATTCTTGGGAAACCTTAAATATGAAATAGATTTGGAAAATTAATAAGTGAATTTGATATGATGATATCTCATGATGAATGTATGTGTGTACAAGTGAGATGATTCCTATTGAAGCTAAAAATATTTAGAAGAAGGATAGTGTTAGGACATGTGAAATCTATAATTTCCACAGGTTATGGGCTATCAGTGGAAGTATGGTAATGAGTTAGCTCTCTCCTTGTGTAAGAAAACCTTGGAAAATTATGGATCACCCAAAGGACTATGTAGCCACGAAGGGGATGCCTGAACCTGGAGGGTGAGGATGGAAAGGAAGAGTCAACATGATTAATGCATATAACATGGTGGCTGAAATCACGAGGGTGTTTCAGGAAAGAATCGTGAGCTGAATTCTTGCTCATGGAATCTTTGTGAAGCACAGGACAACCATATAGATAAGCATTGAATTATTATTGCAAACTTAATTTTGAATAAATGTTTACATTATGGAGTTGGGAACTCCTGTAAATGATATAATTTCTATTTGAAAATAAATATAACATGTATGTTTCTTGGTGGCTATTATAGGGATAACTGAAAAAAAAAAATGAATAACACCAAGAGGTGGCATATTCCAAAGGCAAAAGAAATGAAATACCAACTACAACCAAAAGAAAGCATAGCTCTAGAAGAGAAGAGAAGATAAAAGTCCAGTGGACTTGTTGCAACTTGAAAGAAGTAAAGTGGTTGCAGTTGGTATTCCTTGAGCCGCATCTACGAGACTTCTTGGTTGGTCTATGTTGAATCCCTAGAGGGAAGTGATACATCTCGAGGGATTGCAGAGTAGAGAATGGGGTACACTACCTTTGTTATATACATATTAACAAATAAAGAGAACAAATAAAGAAAAAATAAGTAACAATAAATAATAAATAGAAGTTGATAATAATATATTAAGAGTCATGACTCCTCCATAAAAGTCACACGGGTTATTATATAATGGGATCCTTCAATGTAATATTCTTTATATCATATTATTCATATATTATATTTTTATACATCATTAATGTTTATCAAAATTTGGAAACTGAATCTTCTTGAGCTTTTATGCTCCATTGGTATCAGAGCATCTGTCCTTGTGTTGTTATATCAATTCATCAGTCTTCACCATTAGTCCTTTCCATCTCGACTACCATCCAATTTTTGGTGTCCAATTCTAATCTCGCGTTCCATATGCCTACATATGTTTATCCTCTTCCCATAGATTCATTCCCCTCGTCATTTTCCTTCGCTCACCCTCTCAAATCCCAAAATACCTCACCCTCGCAAAATCCCAACATACCTTCATGAATCCGAACAACCCTTGTGCATACTCCCTTGTTCCCTCTGCCCACATCTCTCTATCTTTTGATTCCATCCTCTACCCACATCTCCCTTCACCTTGTCATCCTCCTTCACTCACCCTTGTAAATCAAAAACCCAAAACCATCGCCTTCTTCATCCATTTGATTTTGTGATTGGTTTGATGAGAGAATTTTATCACAATCAACGTGATTGCTTTCATTAATTAAAAACAAAAAATTTAATTTAAGATTTGTCAGGGATCTTGTTCTTTTCTTTGGATTCTATGAAGGGAGGTGAATAATAATCTTCAACTTTATCTACCATATGTTGTTATCAATACTCACTGTACAACAATATAATTTAGTAGTTTGCAGTATGAAAAAATAACAAGGAACCTATAATTCTACCATTCCACTCAAAATTTCTCCTCCAGGTACCAGGCAGATGTCAGAATTAAAAAACTAGTTGGAAAAAATAGACCAGGAATGTAAAAATGCCCCACAATTACTCGAAAATACAATAAAAAAAAAACAGTGAGGAGATAAGAGAGGAAATAAGGAACGCCAATGATGCACTCAAACAATAGCTAACACAAAACCTTAAAGATGAAATTGTTGCAGAATTCGGGGTTGAATTACAACAAGGCATAGACAATCTAAAGCAAGAGCTAACACAAAATCTTAAAAATGACATTTTCACAGAGGTCGGGGTTGAATTACGACAAGGCACAACAAACTTAAAACAAGAGATAACGATCGAAATGAACCAAAACCTAGACGTCATAATGCAAGATCATAATAAAAAGCATAATGAGCTTTTAAATCTTATAAAAGGACAAGGTCGACAACAACCCACCCAACTACAACCAAGTGCTTCAAGCATGTCTAACACACCACCACCAAGGTCGCCGCCACCACCCTCCTACAATTTAGTAACAAATCCTCAACTGATAACACAATATCAACCCTTAATGATATATCCACCAAGGGCCAAAATAGAACTCTCGAAATACAGTGGAGGCGATAACCAATGTGTGGCATGGTTTAACAAAGATGAAGAGTATTTTGATATATATATAATGTTACAATATATGAAGAAAAGGTTAAATATGCATCCATGTATCTAGAAGGAGACACTTACAATTGGTATTTGTGGTGGAAAGGAGGAAATCAATTATATGAAAGGAATTCCTTCAAAAATTATTTTTTAAAGATTCCAGGGAATTGCTGAAAATGATTTTTTCCCAAAACTCACCAAGCTACAACATAAAGGTACATAGATGAATTTACACATCAATGGGAAGCCCTCGCTATATGAGTGTTTGGGATATCTAGTAATCAGTTACTCCAATCTTAGGTGGGATATCTCAAACCACATATCGAGGACGAATTAAAAATGCATGATGTTACGACTATTGAAATAGCAAGGTGTAAGGCTAAAATTGTAGAGAAAAGGTTTGAGAGGTCATCATTACAAAATTTGGATAAGATGTATCTGCGACGAAAAGACATTGATTGCAGGTTTTGTAGGGACAAATGGTCACCAGGTCACAAATGTAGCAATCAAAAGTTCAACAAACATGAACATGAAAGGAAATCAGACATGTCCATAAGAAACTCTGATGATGACAAAGAAAAAGAAAGAAAAATAATTGTAGTAAATGTGGTAAAAATTGGTTTTCAAACCATAGATGTGTGTCTAAACAACTATATCATTGTAAAAATATTAACAGAAAAGAGGTAGAGGTTCCTACTGAGGAATAAATGTTAGATTATGATGACGATGAACCAGAAGAGGTATCATTAGCATCAATCAAATGCATTAGGAAAAATTATACGAAAAATACCAAGGCTAAAATCCGAGAAGAAGTAATAAAGCCACCTACGACTCGACATATTCCACCTTAGTTGATGAATAGTCACATGAAAGGATGAATTCATTGCTTTGAGGACAAAGAAATTTTGAAGAGGAGGGTAATGTTATATACATACTCAAATAAAGAGAATAAATAAATAAAATATAAGTAGCAATAAATAATAAATATAATTTAATAATAATACACTAAGAGTTATGATTCCTCCATAAAAGTCACACAGGTTATTATATAATGGGTCCCTTCAATGTAATATTCATCATATCATTTCATTCATATATTATATTTTGTATACATCGGTAATTTTTATCCAATCATGGAAATTGAATCTTCTTGAGATTTCATGCTCCAACCTTGGGTTATGCAGATTGAGAGGAAAGATAGATTGTTGGTTGGAACTATTGGTAGAATTATAAATTGTAAAATAATTATGTATAGTTTTGGGCCAGAGTGTCTATGTATCTATGGTTTTTGGGTCGGATTTCCTATGCATATATGTTTGGGATGGAATGAATGTGTGATATTAGGTCGAAGAGCCCATATGTTGATTAAAGGCTAGATATATTAGCACTATGATATGTATTTACACCGTATTTTTTTGTGCATTGAGGACAATGCAAAAATAAGGGGGAGAGGATGGAACATCCCTAATTTTAATCCCTACAAGTTATAATGTAACTATATAAATGTAATTTAGGATGGTGAGCCTATATGTTTGGGGAAAAGACCCATAATGATTAATGTGGATGGGGGCCAAATTGTATATTATGTACATTGAAATAATTAATAAAATAATAATTGTTGGTTGTGATACAAGAGGGACAAAACTATGGGGGGATATGATTCCACAAGAGAGGGGGCTAAAAGGGAAACCCATGCATTTTGCTTGAGTTAATGTGCCATTACCAAATAATCCTCCCTTTGACTTCTTAGACACTTAATCATTGAATTAATGTAAGAGGGTGAGTGTGAGAAGTCACATCCCTTAGTTATTGGGAGCATGGGGCTGAAGTACAATCATCTTTGGGAAGAGTGATAGTCAAGAAAGCAAGGGAGAATAATGAAATGTGTATGGAAAAAAAGAAGAGAGTTTTTACATTTTGATTTTGGGTATCAAGAGATGGGTTGAGTGTTGAAAAGAGCACCATCCATAATGTGCTTGATGGCAACCATTATTGGGTTTTGTTTATGTTTTGTTCTTGTGGTATATTTTCATGTTGAGGAAATGGATTCAGATCCTTGTGAAGGTTGTTGTGAGAACTCTTGGAGTAGCTGAGAGTTCTTGGATTCCCCAACTGGGAGAGTTCCTATCCAACCAATTGTACTGAAGCCCCAGGGGGAAGTGCGAGGGCTTGAGGGACTGTGTACAATGAAGGGGGATCCCATTCCTTAGGTTGTGTAGGATACTGGGAAGAGAGCTGGTGGATTGGAACTGTTGTTGGAGTAGAACTTGGGTTTTGGGGTGCTAAATGTGGAGAGTGGACAACCAAGATGTCCATACCTCCTTATGGAATCATATCCTAATCTTGAGCATGGCTTGTTGTTGAGAAAAAATGAAAAACAAGCTATGTCTAGGAGGAACTTCCTTTGTACACAACCAATTGGTTATTTTATAAACAAATAAGTTTTTTGTTGTGTTTATGATGTTATTTCCGTTGTGTGTGTGTTTTATTCGATGATGTGTGTTTGTTGTTTTTCTTGAACAACGCATTCATGGGTTTTTAATATGTTGTTAGATGCATGTTAAATTATGAGTCTGTTGCCCCTTGGTTTATTTTATATGTGTGGGGCATTTTGAATTTTCGTTTTTAGCAGGTGAGTATGTTACACTATATAATCTTATGTTATTCTAGCATTCAATGTGGAAACTTAACAAATTGTTAACAATGGACGATCTTGAAAGAGGTTAGAATTCCATGCCAACCATATACCCCATAGAGTGAAGAATGGTAATGCACAATAGTTTTTAAGATCAAAATTGCTATACCAAAATGATAATCCATTCTTAATAGATAAACAACACCAAACATTATTTAGTCCAATTGATCGACAAATATCACTCCATATTTGAAGAGAGTATGGGAATCAAGTGAAAATATGAGATAAAGATGATACAAATGACTATGGTAGCTAAAAACCAATGCTTCCCATATGTATAATATAATGTTTTGGTGGTCGATTTATCCTTTATAAATTAAAATAATTCCACATATATCTATTTGAACGATTTACATGTGAAAATGAGCATATTTGGTTATGATATATGTTATCACGTGCTAATTTGCATTAATTTTACCAAAGCATCTTGTCCTTGTGTTATATTTCTACTCATATTTTAAAGCTTTTTCACCAGCTCCGTCAAGCTCCCATCACCTAAATCCTTCACTCAACTGATCATCCAAAATAGTCATGTCCTCCATGAGTAAAAAATTGGAAAATATCCCAAACCTATATCTAGCCTTAATGCTTATCTAAATCCCTCGGTTCCATCACTTCATTCATTTTTACCCTTATTACCATATTCCCGTTGAAAATTAAAAATATTCCTTTTATTAAGCTTAAGCACCCTTATCCTATCCACAAAGCCATGTTATAAGCCTTATATGCCCAAAGTCCTTAGAAAATGGAAAAAGGGTTTATTATTATTAATATAAATATTTTTATATTAAAATATTTATATTAATATTTAATCCAATATTTAATTTAAGGCCTCACGTCAAATCATGGGCACAAATCTCAATTTTTAACATTGAAAAGTCATAGGGTGGATGGAGGGTGCATACACATTTCAGTGGTTGAAAGTAAAGAGAGGTTAATTTTGGAAAGCGGGCCGAAATTTAACTTGTGGTTTTTGGTTGGGAAGACATGTTCTTATGTGATGCATTTCAGGGGTAAAAGTGGTGTGGGTTAAAACCACTCCTCCCAAGCCCAAAATACTATGAAAAACATTTAATGTATGGCTTGTTTTCATAAATGTGCGCCATATGATAATAGTTTTCCAGGAATGCATTTCAAAACAAATCATGGAATTTCCAACATATAAGATTCTTCCTCACGGTGGAAAATTTTCACAGAGGTAAAAATTAAAGAGATTAATGTTTATTTCCATGGAAAATAATTGAATGGGAATATGCATGTGAAAGGAAGATTTGGATAATTGTTTATCCAAAGTTTTTACAGAAGTAAAAGAAGAGGATTAAAAATGTTTTACCAAAGATGGTAACCAACACATGGTTTTCAAAACCATGGGAAACAAACCAATAAATTCTTTTCACGGTGAAATGGTAAATTGGGAAAAACAAGACATGGTTTTCAAAACCATGGGAATCAAGCAATAAATGGTTATTCAAAACCACTGGCATGAATTAAAATATGGAAATTTAATTCTACAGGATGAAAACATTTGGGAATTATTTTTATTCAAATATATTATTCCCAAATATTTAAGGAGAATATGGATAAATGAAATTAGATTTGAAAGAGTGCAAGTGACATTTCAAAGAGAATGTAGCAGAGAAAGGAGTTGAAGTGTCAGAGGAATCGACAGTTGGATCATAAAACGTTTTCATGTTAATCATTGTAGTCGATTCTCATACCAAAACTGTCATTTGTAATCATTATAATCAGTTTTAGAAGCTGAAACGTTTTAGTTCATCTATTGTAATTGATTTCTAACCAAAGGAGCTCTAATTGTATAAGTATTAGAAGTTCCAAATGTATTAATGTTGGTAGAAGTGCAAGGGAACAATTCCAATTGTTCTGAACTCAATTGTAATTTTCTGAAGCTGAATAGAATATATATGCAGAAGTCTTTGAAGTATCCATGAAAATATTCTAATGGTGGTGATATGAGTTTTGTCTTCTCTCTTTGTATGTATTTCATGTGTTTCTGATTCCATTAGCATTGTCTTCTGTTTAAATTGGATAGTTTAAAGGCCCAGAATTCGTCTAATGATGCTCTTGGCTTAAACAATTTAAACTGTGTAGGTTTCTTCATAACTAATTCATAATTCATTTCACTAATGCTCTGATGCAGTTACTTGTTTTCTTCTTTATTCTTACACTCTGCAAATTACAAATTATAACTCAGAGTAATCGCCTCATTTAGCCTTTATCCTATGGAGATTTCTACTGACCAGTCAGTGTTCCTATTATTTTTCAGAAATTGGACTCCATAGCCCTGAGTGTCCTCCCCCTTCCTTGCCAACAAATTTATAAAAACTCCCCAAAAACAAACTAAAGCTAGCCATTGATTGCCAAAGAAACGCCAAATGAAACGAGAGAGACCTCTTTGAGCTGAGCAGGCTAGTACCCAGCTCTAAAGTTGGTTTGTAGGTTACCTCTATCGTTTGTTTTATCAACTGAACAAATTTACAGAGTGCTAACATTCTAGTGTCATTGTCGAGGAATGAAGGTGAAATATTCCCTCGGAGAAACGAAAAATTCCATATATGAGTATTGATGGTGAAAAGTATTCAAACACTGAAAGGTTTTACATCATTCACCTGGGGACTCCATTTTCAAGAATCTAGAATTCAAAATTTTCATGGTGACTCCACTGTCCAAAGACTCAGTAGCCTGAATATTTGATTGGAGACTCCAATCAAAATTCAAGTGTGATTCAGAGACTCCACTGGAGGACAAGATCCATTGACAGGGCTACGAAAGGACATCATGGGAGAAAACAAGTACCTAAAGTTGAGTTTTTTACAAGACATAATATTTTTTGTTACTAAGTACCTTTTGTCCTTTCCTGAACATGCTAAACAATTTTTTCTTTACTTGCTGCATTCAAATGATGATCATGAGAATCTTGCAATTGTATATCCTCCTCCTAAAGTTATATATATATATCATCATTTTATAATTGATTTTGATCAAAATCTTCCATCTGAGCCATGTGATGACCATAGCCAACTTGATGAGCCTCATGAAACCAAGGCTGATGTCTCACCTCTTGTACTTGATCCAAAACCCTCCAAGATTCAACATAGATACAGTCCTTTAAAATTACCTTACATACTTCATGATTTTCGTCCAAAGCACTATAAGTACCTACCTGTGTTTGATGGAGAACCTAATGCCATCACAAATGATAAATGCATCCAATATTTTGAACATTTTATAGATTTGTTTGAGATTTATTATGATGATGTTTGTATGAGGGCCTTCTCTCAATCCTTGAAAGGGGATACCAATGACTGGTTTAAACATTTGCAGCCAGAGACAATTATCTCATGGGAGGAATTGAAGAATGTCTTTTTGAAGTTTTGGGGCAAGAAGAAATATTTGGATCTACATCTTATCGAGTTCTATGCCTTAAAAAGGAAGAACAATGAAACTATTTCTACATTCAGTAGAAGGTTTTCCAGTATTTATTACAATTTTCCCAAAGAAATTCAACCCATTGAAGTTGTTGCCATTCTCCATTATACATCAACTCTTCATCCAGATTTGTCTTTCCTCCTGATAGAAAGAAGACCTAAGTCCTTACAACAAATTTTTAATGATGCTTAGGAGATTCAACACAATATCCAAGAATGTAAACAGATTCGAAACGAGGAGCTAGATGCTAAAGAACATGACAATGAATATGAACATAAAACAATTGATTTGAATCTTGAGCAGAGAGTTAATAATATCATAGGCCCTCTTGAAGTTTTAAATGCTAATGATTTTGCAAAGGATTATATTCCACTTATTGAAAGAGAAGGCTTTAATTTAGCTTTTGATCCATCCCATGATAAGCATGAGGCTGATTGTTTTATGTATTCATTTGTAGACAGTCAAGAAGATGAATTTGCAAATCAACTTGTTGAAGAGCAGGGTGATGTTCCAATTTTTTCCTTGTTAGATGACATTGCATATGTTGATGATTTGCCTATATATGATTAATATGATGATGATTATGATGTTGACTTCCTTGAACAACCAACTAAATGTTCTCTATAAGAAAATGTTTCTTTTCAACAATGTAATGAGAGAAATCAACCTAGATATCACAGTTACAAAGAAGAAAGTACTGAATCAGCTGAACAAAATTCTTTACCTTTATGTTTTTTTTCATTTAAATTGTTAAAAGAAAATTCTAAGATCATCACTGAAGCAAATGAATGTGAGCTGATGCCAAATCACACTGATTCACTGGAACAAATTGACAAGAAATTGCAGCAATATTCTCATGTGTTTGATGACCCTGTTACTTGTTATGTAGAAGGTCTTGTCAGTTCAAAATTGCAGCCATTGGTCAAAGATGAATCTGAAAATGAGTGTGTTCAACAATCCAAAGAAATTGAAAAATGTGCATATGACATTAGTGAATAAAATGAAGAAGGTTTTGAATCAGGTGAAAGAACCTTTCCATTGTGTTTTTCTTCTTTCAAATTGCTGAAGCAAAATGTTTATAATGTTTTAAATAAGAAATCCTCCAGGCATGATGTTGAATATGAAGAAAGAAATGGACTTGCAAATGAAAAATATATTCCATTATGCTTTTCTTCCTTTGAATTGTTGAAGGTAAATCATGAGATAATAGAGGAAGAAGGGAAGTTTGATTGCATTCACAGTGACATTGTTCTACATGAAAAAATTGTTATCGATGAGGAAGACCAACAACCTTCTCATGCATTTAATGATCATGATGTTGATTACATGGAAGGTTATTTCAGTTCAAATTTGCAGCCTGTGCTCAAATACCAGTTTGGAAATAAAGATGATGGCCAATCAACGTCAGTGTTAGATATGGATTGCTTTCCACCAGGGGTTTCATTTCACCCATCACTGTCTTCTGATTTAGAAGATTGTTATTTCCAGCAGTCTCAACAGATTTTTCATCCTCTTGGTGGCAATCAACAGGTTAAATCACATGAAAACAAGAATGTAGTGGAAGGGGTGAAACATGATTGTTGTTTTGTGCATGTTTTAGAGGATCCATTTGCATTTTTGTTGGAGGCAGTAAACAATCCCAATTTTTTTTAAATTTTTGAGATTTGAATTTATAAGTAAATTCTTGAATGAATTATCAATTAATAGGCTTTGGAGCAAGCATGTGCAAAGAAAACAAACAGTGGATAAAATGATTGCATGGTTGCATTGGAATTATGATTTCACTTGATTGGTAGTTCATTTCAGTAGTTAGGGTAGGTAGGTGTGAATAAGCTTGTTGGTCAAGCATTTTTCAGTTTGGATTTTCAATAGTGTGTACAATTAGATTTTAGTGGTGTATTCAAAGTTCAGTCTCCAGTTGAGAGCAGTGTGCAGACTTTGGTTTTCAACGGACACTGGTGACAGGTCGAAGCAGGGTACACACACCTGTTTTGGGAGAAACCCAATGGATCAAGCACTGGGTCTACGAGTTCTTTGCTACCTCATTGGGAGGATATCATCCCCATTGGAGTCAATGTTATCACATGCTAATTTGCATTAATTTTTCCAAAGCATCTTGTCCTTGTGCTATCTTTCCACTCAGATTTTAAAACTTTTTCACCAGCTCCGTCAAGCTCCCATCACCTAAATCCTTCACTCTATTGATCATCCAAAATAGTTGTGTCCTCCATGAGTCAAAAATTGGCAAATATCCCAAACCTATATCTAGCCTTAATGCTTATCTAAATCCCTTGGTTCCATCACTTCATTCATTTTTACCCTTATTATCATATTCCTGTTGAAAATTAAAAATATTCCTTTTATTAAGCTTAAGCACCTTTATCCTATCAACAAATCCATGTGATAAGCCTCATATGCCGAAAGTCCTTAGAAAATGGAAAAAGGGTTTATTATTATTAATATAAATATCTTTATTTTAAATTATTTATATTAATATTTAATCCAATATTTAATTTATGAGCTCACGTCAAATCATGGGCACGAATCTCAATTTTTAACATTGAAAGTCAAAGGGTGGATGGAGGGTGCATACACATTTCTGTGGTTGAAAGTAAATGGAGGTTAATTTTGGAAAGCGGGATGAAATTTAACACATGGTTTTTGGTCGGGAAGACATGTTCTTACGTGATGCATTTCGAGGGTAAAAGTGGTGTGGGTTAAAACCACTCATCCCAAGCCCGAAATACTATGGAAAACATTTAATATATGGTTTGTTTTCATAAATGTGCGACATATGATGATAGTTTTCCAGGAATGCATTTCAAAACAAATCATGGAATTTCCAACAAATAAGATTCTTCCTCACGGTGGAAAATTTTCACGGAGGTAAAAATTAAAGAGATTAATATTTATTTCCATGGAAAAGAATTGAATGGGAAGATGCACGTGAAAGGAAGATTTTGATAATTGTTTATCCAAATTTTTTACAAAAGTAAAAGAAGAGGATTAATTTTTTTTTACCAAAGATGGTAACCAAGACATGGTTTCCAAAACCATGGGAAACAAACCAGTAAACAATTTTCATAGTGAAATGGTAAATTGGGCAAAACAAGACATGGTTTTCAAAACCACGGGAAGCAAGCAATAACTGGTTATTCAAAACCACAAGCATGAATTAAACTATGAAAATTTAATTCTACAGGATAGAAATATTTGGGAATTATTTTTATTCAAATATATTATTCCCAAATATTTAAGGAGAATATGGATAAATGAAATTAGATTTGAAAGAGTACAAGTGACATTTCAAAGAGAATGTAGCAGAGGAAGGAGTTGAAGCATTAGAGGAATCAACAACTGGATCATAAAATGTTTTCATGTTAATCATTGCAGTCGATTCTCATACTAAAACTGTCATTTGTAATCATTATAATCATTTTTAGAAGCTGAAACGTTTTAGTTCAGCTATTGTAATCGGTTTCTAACTAAAGGGATTCGAATTGTATAAGTATTAGAAGTTCCAAATGTATTAATGTTGGCAGAAGTGAAAGGGCACAATTCCAGTTGCTCTGAACTCAATTGTAATTTTCTAAAGATGAATAGAATACCTATGCAGAAGTCTTTGATGTCTCCATGAAAAGATTCTAATGGTGGTGATATGAGCTTTGTCTACTTTATTTGTATGTATTTTTTGTGTTTCTGATTCCATTAGCACTGTCTTATGTTTAAATTGGATAGTTTAAAGGCCCATAATTCATCTTATGATGCTCTTGGCTTAAGCAATTTAAACTATGTAAGTTTCTTCATAACTAATTCAGAATTCATTTCACTAATGCTCTGATGCAGTTACTTGTTTTCTCCTTTTGTCTTACACTATGAAAATTACAAATTATAACTCAGATTCATCACCTCATTAGCCTTTATCCTCTGGAGATTTCTACTGACCAGTCAATGTTCCTATTCTTTTCTAGAAATTTGACTCCATAGCCCTGAGTGTCCTCCCCCTTCCTTGCCAGCAAATTTATAAAAACTCCCCAAAAACAAACTAAACCTAGGCATCGATTTCCAAAGAAACGCCAAGTGACAAGAGAGAGCCCTCTCTGAGCTGAGCAGGCTAGTACCTAGCTATAAAGTTGGTTTGTAGGTTACCTCTATCTTTTTTTTTTATCATCCGAACAAATTTATAGAGTGCTAACAATATCAAAACAAAACCCAAAACTATACAGCTAAACTCACACTAGCTGTTATGATCCAATGCCTTAAAAATGGTAAAAGTCAATGAATACAATCCACTTTGAGGGGGAAACCTCCTTTTACCATATATCCAATTCATAATACAATATGAGATGAGATAATATGATCTTAAGAATAGGTCTCCTTGGTATGTATATAGGAGAAGAACGATACAATTATAATGAAAGGGTGCAATTAAGGGTTCTAGTTGACATGCTAATATATCATTAGAAATGTAATAATTCACCATCTAGGGGATTAATAAAGGGTTTTATACATAACACGAGTATTTTTCTAGCGTTGAACATGTTGTTCCCCTTCAAACAAATGTTTTCCTCAACACTTGACTAACTGTGGGTGTTTCTGCATGAAGAAATCATCTTCCCATGTCACCTCTTACACTGGTAGGTTCTTCCATTTGACGAGGTACTTAGAAATTGGTCTATTTCATAGTTGATCAATCCTTGTTTCAAGGACTGTTTATGGTTCTAGTATCATTTTACCTTCTTTATTAATCTTTGGAAAAATAGTTTGGATTGGAATCTTGTCACCAATTACCTTCTTTAAGCAAGAAACATGGAATATTGGATGTACACGTGAAGATGGATACAACTCCAATTTGTAATCTATACTTACAATCCTTTGCAAGATCTTATACGGGCCATAATATTTGGGTGTTAATTTATTGTCCTTCTTTCGTTGCTTGAGGGACATATATTTATATGGTTGTATCCTAAAAAATAATCAATCCCCCACTTCAAATTCTCTTTCACTGCGATGTTTATCTTCTTGTTGTTTCATATTATTGTGTGTCATAACCAATTTGTCCTTCAATAATGTGAGAACCTCTAGTGGGTGCCATATGTGGTCCTCCATTTCCTAAACATTTTCAGTTTCTTTCAAGGGAGATGTGATGAATGGAGGAGGATATACATAAAGTTCCATAAATGGGGACATTTTTGATGAAGTATTGAAGGATGTGTTGTATCGCCATCATGCCAAGGGAAACCACTTGACCCATTGTGTTTATTTATCAAATGAAAAGAAAGAAATATATCCTTCTAGACATTTATTCAAAATCTTAGTTTTCCCATCGGATTGAGGATGGTAAGATGAGCTATGATCCGATTGAGTACCCAAACAAGAAAATAATTTAGCCCAAAAATTTCTATTGAAAGTTGGATCTCTATCACTTGCACTGATCTTGGGGACTCCATGTAGATTTTGAAATTTTTCTATGAATGCTTTGGCCATTGCACTTTCTTTAAAAGGATGAGAGAGAGAGAGAGAGAGAGAGAGAGAGAGAGAGAGAGAGAGAGAGAGAGAGAGAGAGAGAGAGAGAGAAATGGGAATACTTGGTCAGTCGATACACTACTACCATGATGACAGTCTGTCCTTCAGATTTGGTAAACATGTAATAAAATTCATTGAAACTTCTTCCCAACATTGACTTGGTATAGCTAATGGTCGTATGAGACCTGGAGTCTTGATTGTCTCTCCCTTATTCTATTGGAAGACCACACATTCAAACACAAACTTTTGAACATTAGTTTTAAGACCTTCCCAAAAGCAATCCTTCTTGATCCCGTGGCAAGTTTTCAAGAACCTTGAATGTCCTCCTATAGGGGAACTATGCAATTCTATAAGGACCTTCTATTTGAGTTGGGAATTCTTACATAAACATATGCGATCATGATATCATAGAAAACCATTCTTCCATACAAATTTGTCTAATGAATTGGGTTCCTCTTGTATTTTTTGAATGATCTTACATACCTATTGATATTTATTATGTTCTATCATTTGTTCTTCCACCCAATCAGATTACAAAATACAAATAACACATAGTGAACCATGTGTTTCTTCTTCTTTCCTTGAAAGTGCATCTGCCACAAAATTATGTTTTCCTTTCTTGTAGATAATTCCAAATTCATAACCTAGCATCTTTGTAACCCATTTTTGTTTTTCTTTTGAAGATAATCCTTTCTACAAGAAGTACTTCAAACTATCATGATATTTTTTTACTTTGAAGTGTCTTCCTATTAGGTAAGGGAACCATTTCTTAACAACATGTAGTATGGCCAACATTTATTTTTCATAAATTGGTTTGAGTAAGTTTTTTTCCTTTAAGTTGGATTCTTTCAAAGGCAAGGGGCCCTCATTATAGCATTAAAATTGCACCAATGACATGGCCTAAGGCATCACACTCCTCAATAAAAAAATTTGTGAAGTTAGGTGTGGCTAGGACAGGAGTTGTACACATAGACTCCTTAAGTTTTTAAAAATATTTGGTTGCTTCTTGAGTCCAAGAAAATGCTTCCTTCTTTAATAATTTTGTAATAGGTGTTTCTATTTGACCATATTTCTTGAAACAATTGAGGTAATATCTTCTTAATTTTAAGAATCCTCTAATTTTCTTCAAGGTTTTGGGAACTACCCATTCCCTCATAGCATTAATTTTGTTAGGTTCCACTTTTACACCTTCATGAGATACAATATGACCCAAAATTCCACTTCTTGAACCCCAAAGGCACACTTGGAAGGATTTGCACAAAGTTGTTTCTCTTTTGAAAGTTGTAATATTGTGTCAACATGTTATACGTGATCTTCCCACGATTTGTTGTAGAATAGTATGTCATCAAAAAATACTAACACAAACTTTCTAAAGAAGGGTTTGAAAATAGAATTCATCAAGATTTGAAATGTTGAAGGTGCATTAGTAAGTCCAAATGGCATAACCAGAAACTCATAATGACCTTCATGTGTTCTAAAGGCTGTTTTGGGATTGTATTCATACCTCATTTTGATTTGATGATATCTTGAATGAAGATCCAACTTAGTAAAGAATTTTTCTTCATGCAATTCATCTAATAATTCATCAATGACAAGAATAGGAAACTTATCTTTGATTGTCATTTTGTTGAGTTGTCTATGATCTGGACACATACTCCATGAACCATGTTTATTCCTAACCATCACTACTGGTGAAGAGAAATAACTTTGACTAGGTGGAATGATTCCATCCTCTAACATTTCTTGTATCATACACTCAATCTCACTCTTTTGTGCATATGGATACATGTAAGGCCAAATGTTAGGTGGTATACTTCCAGGTTGCAAATGAATAACATGATCATGATCTCGAGCTGGTGGAATACCCTTAGGAATCTATCCAAATACCTTTGAATGGTTGTTGATAACCATTTGGAGATCCATTGGAGAAGAGGATATAGATGTTTGAACATCAAGTGAGAACAATTGTAAAATTACACCACATTGTCCCTTTTTGAGTAATTTTTTCATGATATTATAGATTATTACTTTAGAGGGTTTCCCTTGGATACCTCTAATCTCAATTTCCTTTCCTTCTAAGGAAAATATCATGAAAATATCTTGAAAATTAAGGGTCGTTGTTATCAATTATTGTAACCATTGGACCCCTAATACAACATCAACACCACCCATTTGGATGGAATCATGGGACTATCCAATAAATACTCCCCCATATTAATCTTAATACTATGTAACTTCCTAGAACAATTTATGGTACCTCCATCTGCAATCATTATTTGAAACTTTGGTGTTGGAAATACAAAACAATTGATATCTTTTGCTAATTTTTAATTGATGAAGTTATGGGTACACCAAAATCAATCAATTGTTACCTTTTTATTTTTGATGTATTCTTATATCTTGAGAGTTTTTGGAGTACTGATGCTAGTCAATGCATGACAAGATATCGTTGGAGTAGTCTTTTCTAGATATTGTGATGGTTCCAATTCTTGATCTTCTTCCTCTTCACAGTATATGTAGAATAATTTCTTATCACCACATTTATGCCCCTTACTGTATTTGTTGTCACAATTGAAACATATTCCCTTTGCCCTTATTTCATCCATTTTTTGAGGTGTCAACCTTGTTGGTTGAGTTTGGTTAGGAGAGGTAACATGGTGCTCTATATAACTACTAGTGGCCACCCTTATAGTAGCCATTATTTTGTTTTTTACTTTCCTTTCCATACTGAAATATTTCTCTAGTGATATTTAGGTTAAAAGTGATGAACTTCATGTTGAATGTTCTCCTTTAAAGTTCTCATGAATATATTTAACAAATTTTCCTTAGGAATGTTCTTTATCCTCAGACTGAACTTTTGGAATTGTTGCATGTGTTCTATAACTGGGCCTTTTTGTTGAATATTTACCAATTGACTAAAGAATGTATTGCTTTTAATATTCCAATAATGTGATATCAATTCATCTGTAAAAATGGACTAATAGATAATATACAATTCTTTTTGCTTTCACAAAGCCATTGATACCAAACAAATTGATCATTTTCTAAATACAAGGATGCAATAAGTACCTTTTGTAAGCTCGATACTTGGTGTAGACCAAAGTATTGCTCCATCTGGAATATCCATGTTATAATATATTTACCAAAAAAATTCCTCATATTGATATTTGGAATGAAGTAGTTCCTTGGTGTTGACTTGAAGTCTTGATGATGTGGATCTTGAAGTGATGAATAATCATAATTCTAGTACTCAATCTTTATTTCCTCTACATTTTCACGATTTCCCTTCATTTTGATATCTCCTTTAGGGAGTCTCTCATATAAATCATGTAATATCATGGAAGATGTGGAATTTTTAAATTCTAACATCTTATTTTCAATATTCTCCTAATTTTCATCCATCTTATTTTCCACCTCATCCATCTTCTTTTCCACCTTTCAAATCTAGTGAATTTTTTTCTCTTTCGTATTGAGTCATGGTTGAGATATTTGGAGGTTTATTTGGTGAAATAAATTTTGTAGGAACCTTTGGATCCAAGTGAGAAAATCATAATTTTCCTTTTTTTCCTCTTTATCACAAATTTTGAATCATCGAAAATAGATCTTCCAATGAAAAGTTACGCCAATGGTAAGTTGTGTACCTTTTAAACCATTAATTTGGAGTATGCTTGAATGCCTGAACTTTGTCCTGGTATATTTATGAAACTTGAAACCTTATGAGTCTTGAAACCTCCAAATTTCTCTATCTAAAGCTTCCCATAAAAAAAGTTACAGCGAAAATTATAAGATGACTCAATTTAAGAAGAAAAACCCTAGGATCGATGCTCTGATACCAAATGTTATGAACCAACACCTTGAGAATGACAAAAATTCAATGAATAATAGTCCACTTTGAGGGAGAAACCTCCTTTTACAGTATAGTCATTGTACAAGATGAGATGATATGATCCTATGACTAGGTCTCCTTGGTGTGTGTATATATATATATATATATATATATATATATATATATATATAGGAGACAAAGGGTAGAATGAAGGGATCTAGCCTACATATAAATACAACACTGGAAATGTAATAATTGAATATATAGGGATTAATAACGGGTTTTATACTTAATATGGGGCTTTGTCTAGGGATTAACACATAATGTATACATATGTATGTAAGGAAGGACTAGGTGGATTTCTTATGCAAGATAATCATGTGATAAGTTATGAATCTAGGAAATTGAAGGAGCACAAAAGGAATTATGTTACCCATGACCTAGAAATTGCAGCCATAATACATGTTTTAAAGATGTGGTGAAACTACTTGATGAGTAGAAAAATTGTCTTGATGACGGACCATAGTGGATTAAGACATATATTCAATCAGCCTAACTTGAATGATAGACATTCTAGATGGTTAGCATTTATCAGTGAGTATGATTTTCAAATCATACACATAAAGGGAAAAGAGAACAAGGTAGCAGGTTCTCTTAGTAGGAGTATACAAGTTATACACTTAGCAACTATCATTAATTTTGAATTTGACCTGAAGTCTAGGATAAAACAAGCCTTGTGTAAGGATGATTATTTCCTAAAAATAAGGGAAGGTTTACAACAAGAGTCACCATAACAAAGATATGATGTCTATAAAATCATCGAAGAATGATTGACGATCTATAAGGATTGATTGTACATTCTTGATTTAGAGGAGTTAAAGAAACTTATCTTGGATGAAATGCACAAGAAATCTTACTCGGGACATCCAGGTTATCATAAAACGATCATTGTAATAAGGAAATAATACTTTTGGCATGGAATGAAAAATTAGATTGCTTATTATATTCCAATATGCTTAGAAAGTCAATAGGTTAAAGAAGAGCATAAACATCCAATAGGCTTTTTGCAACCTTTATCCATTCATGAATGGAAATGGGTAGTAATCAACATGGACTTTATCACAGGTTTTCCAAAGATAGTGAGACAACATGATGCCATCAT
Source organism: Picea engelmannii (assembly GCA_009831015.1). Taxonomy (NCBI): domain Eukaryota; kingdom Viridiplantae; phylum Streptophyta; class Pinopsida; order Pinales; family Pinaceae; genus Picea; species Picea engelmannii. Next base: position 359,162 of record ML799416.1, read on the forward strand.
GGTTGTAGTTGAAAATTTGAGAAAGGATACGCGCTTCATCCTCATAAAGTCCACAATTAAATTAGTGGTCAATGTTGCAGGATTTTTTATGAAATAAATCTTCAAATTGCATGAAATACCTACCATGATCATATATGATGGATAAATTGAAGATGGAATGTTACAATCTTCCAACAACCAATTGTACAAGTGGGGATGAAAAATTCCTCCCTGACGTCAAAGAGCTATTCAAAACGACCCCCAAGGTGAAGAACAGGAGGTATAGGTATGATATTTACAAGCGAATTGAGGCTAGTTATTATGGCTACAGGGATGATGAGAATGGTGTCTTGGAGAATGTCGAGTAGCCTGCAGAGGAAAGGCGTGGGTTAGAGTGTTAAGGGAGTGGTAGGGGATCAAATCTATCTAGTGGGAGGTCAATATGACGATCAAGAGAGGGGAGGTCATTTCCATTAATTAGGTCCTATTCAAGGAAGCAAAAGATGCAGTGGAAGAAATGGGAGAGAAGGACAAGGGAAACCAACAACAAAGAGAGTGAGATTTTGTTTCCCATGTGCCCCTTTCAGATGAGAAAGTGATCGAGCACATGGCTGTGGAGAAGAAGAAACATGATATTCTTAGTAATTTCACAAGGAGGATCTCATGGAGGAGTAGGCAAAGGCCAAGTCAATGATTAATATTTAGCGATAAGGCATGCTGACAAATATTATGGATCATCAATTGTTTTTCCAATTGTGCTTCTTAACTTCTATTAAATATATAATATGGACCTTAAGTCATTCTTGAACGTGACATAGTATTATAATTAAGACATCCACTAGGGTCCTTTCTTTCTAATCGGAGAAAAGGGGAATTGTGAAGATCTAATCGTAGAGCTTGGTAGTCCTAATTATTCCAAAGTAGTGGCAAAGATGATGGACTTATAAGGGAACAAAGTTGTTGTTCTTGGTGCCACCAGCAAGGGCCCCGGTTACAAATACTTTGAGGCTATGAAATTCCTCCCCATTCTCAAAGATCTATTCGATAAGCCACCTCGAGGCGAAGAAAAGGAGGTGTAGGTATGTGATTTACGAGTGAATTGATGCTAGTTCATATTATGGCTACATGAATGACGAGGATGGTATCTTGGAGAAATTTGAGCAGCTCATGGAGGAGGATATGCGAGGCAAATCATTGAGGAAGTGGTAGAGGATCTATTCCATGCGCTAAATTATGAGAGGCACCAAAGAGTGACCTCTTCTTTTTCCTCCACAAAGAAAAACCTCCAAAAAAATTGATTGTGGAGGTTTGCATATGTAGTTTGTGAATTAAATTGTTTTTCTTTTGGATGTTTCTAATGTTCTCGTCTTCATCATAATATCATATTCACATAAAATTATTTTTATTCACATATATATTAGATAAAACAAATTTAAATTATAAAAAATAAACATATGTAACTAATTTGTATTTCTCAAAAATTGAAATTAATTTATGTTTACAAACAAAAAGTGAAAAAGTACCTAGTGCTATTACAAAATTTAGTAAGCATTGCTACTAATGTTCTATGTCAAACGTAAGGCACTAAATAGTGGTGTATTAAATTTAATGCACTGGTGCGTCATTGTTATTAGAGCACCAATATCTATAGCGGTGTGTTGTGTTATATAGTGCACCAATTTCAAGTTGCCATACAAAACGCATCGCGATGCCATTTTACATATGAATTATGTAACACGATGTGTTTGGTTCTACGAAATGCACTACTTTAATAGAATTTTTAACTGATAAACCAAGTGGTGCACTTTTTTATATGAAAAAAATCAGTACTCTATCTTCCTTGGAGCATCAGACGCTTTCTAACAGTGTATTGTATTTTATGACTGTAACGACCCCTTCGTTACGACTACAAGCAAAGCATAAGTGAATTTTTTTTTTTTTTTTTTAGGAAAGAAGGAGACGACGACAACATTTTAACCACACCATTGACGATGAACGCAAGGACGCAGTCCAGGAAATAGACAACTAAGACTCCATGAACTGGCGCATGAGCAACTGGGCGAAACGTTCGTAGAGCAACAAGGAAAAGAAAACTACCCGCCCAACGCAAACATGACCATGCCTACAAGCTAAGTGAAAACATCCCCATCTTGACACAACGACCTTGACGAACAAGACTAGAACCTCAAGGCACGCAAACCAAACACATGAAGGCATTCAACCCATCTGTCAAAAGACAACTTACAACGCTCAACATCACTCACACAGAAGGAAACAACTCCGACCAACTTATCAATCGCCATTATCCAATAGGGCACACCATGATCCCCTCACCAGGAATCATGTCGTCCCCAACTAAGAGGCACGAAAATAGCCCTGGCGCAAACATATTCTATCTGGACCAAGGACTCAAGACCAACCCACACACTAGGATACCAAAATAGCTGACACAAGACTACACCCACACCCAAACAACAGATCAACAAGACACAAGATGACATCGTTCGAAGGAAGCACAAGCCAAGGCACGACTTCGCCAATAACCCAATCAATCGTCAAGTCTAAGCTAGTCAATAATTACAGTCCATTTTATCATTGATTACAAATCTAACTTAGCATGTCTAAATTACAATTTGTCATTAATGTACAATCTAATTTAACCTTAATACAAATCAATTTGAGCAATTCCAAATTACAAATTGTCATCAAGGTACCATCTAATTTAGCATTAAACGCACATCAAATTAAGCAAGTCTAAACTTCAATTTGGTTAATAATTAAAGATCTAATTAACATTAATGCAATCTGATTTAGCAAGTCTAAACTTCCATTTGGTTAATAATTAAAGATCTAATTAACATTAATGCAATCTGATTTAGCAAGTCTAAAATTAATCACTAAATTAGCAATTATCAATATAAGACAATCATTAAAATATCAAGGCATAATGCTATACTCAAACATTATTAACAAAAATGACCAACATGCAATCTAGCAATATTACTGCCTATATTTATGAAGGTGCAGGTGTACCGACAATCGTTGGCTCAAAGTTTGCTGGGGAATTCAACATTTTCTCAAATGAGATTGTAGTACACTATGAAATTGTTGTCCAAATTTACTAAATTTAGCCATTAGACTAAATAGTTTAAGGCGATGTCAAATCATCTAATGCTGAATTTGTTGCCATCAAACGCATAATCAAAAGTTGGTTGTCTAAGTACAGGAAGGATATCAATGTCTAAATAAGATATTGTTGTTAAGTGAAAACAAATACAAGAAACTTAACCAGAAATATTGATATCATTCACTATCTAAATAACAATTTAATCACAAATAAATAACTATCTAGCTAACTCGTTGTCATGTAAATTAAGTGTTGTAAAAATCGGGATTACTGCCCACGCCATGATTCGCTACCCAAAACAATGCTACCTATAACTAAATCTTTGTCCAAAGTTATCAGCAAATACAACCATGCATACTCTCAAATCATAGAGGTAATTAATATCCAGAATGTAATTATGATGGGTTCCCCTTTAAAGGAAAATGCAACTTAAAACCCATTGTTGAATGTCAAATTTTGAGCATAATTAAATGCAAAATCGCAGTCAAAGGGGGTAAAAATGCAATCTTCATCAAGGGTAAAAATCGCCATGCAGCAAAGGTATCATATAGCAGTTTTTTAAAGGCAAAATGCAGTATTCATCAAGGGGAAAAATCACCCAGAAAATAAAAACGAAATGTAGTCCTGAGAGGTGGCGAAATCACCAGGCAACAAAAGCGAAATGCAATCTCAATCAAGCAACAAAGGCAGTCTGGCAACGGAAAATCGTCGTCTTGACTAGAGGTGGAAAAACATAGTCATAAAGGTAAACAAAATTCCCACCCAAATGCCCCCATTAACCAGTAAGGCACAGACAATTCTTGGAGGAAAAAGAAAACATGCCAGATATACAATTCATAGGGCAAAGTGCACCCTAAAAAACGGATTAAATGGAAAAAGAAAATCGTTGGGTAGAAGTATAGAATTGCAAGCCCAAATTCACCTTCAAAAATAGATTAAATGGAAAAGGAAAATCGTTGGCCAAAAGTATAGAATCGCAGGCCCAAATTCGCCTTCAAAAACATATTAAATGGCAATGGAAAATTGTTGGCCAGAAGTGTAGAATCACAATGTAATAAGAAACGAATTGCAGACAACGAAATGGACAAATTCACCAGGTAAACAAGAAATGTTTGTTGTCTTAAAAATGGCAAATCAACTGAGCATTATATCTAGCAATGAAAACTCCTTAATTATATAAAAACGCAAGCAATGTATCTAGCAAGGAGTACACAATAAATGAATAAAAATGCAGAGTTAAAAATTAGGGAATAGGAATGGTAACAATGGCAGATTTACTCAACACAATAAGGCGCAAGACCCTCAATCAACAAAGAAAAGTCAACAAGGGTAGACGAATGGGAAACATATCCTTCTCTCCTCATCCATGCACAGAAAAGCAGCGTGTTTGAATCTATAGGTTGTTGTGCACCCAAGTGAGCACCGTCGATTTGGTTATTGGTTGATTGCTCAGGCATGGAATGAAGAGCTAGGGACAAAGACAAAAAGCGGAAAACTTCACAACAATCAACAACCAAAGGGCAATCTCAACATGCAGGGATTGAAGCTAAGGGAATCAATAAAAAATGAGGTTAAGGCTATGGGGGGGGGGATTCAATTATCAATTAAAACGCTAAGTCAATCATTTTCTTTACCCAATTAAAAATACAGAACTAAAAGCGTAAGTATAATAAAAATCTACCATGCAGAAATAAAGGAAGCATATTGTATCCCTAGTCGCATGCTCTAATTCGTTGTCCCACGTGCTCCATGTCGCTCATGCCTACCGACCGATGAGATTTCACCGGTACCTCCCAGCCAACGCTAGGGGTAATCTTCTTCCCCCTTATCACCCCGAGCCGCAAAGGGGCCACACACACTAAACCAGAGAATCAACTAGCTCCCAGCTCGCCTCGCAAGGTTGAGCTACCACTCCTCACCGAGTTGGGCATCCCAACTCCCACAATCTAAGTCAGTCAAGTCTAAAATTTTGCAGCGTAACATTACGCATAACAGAAGAGATCCATCATCCTTCTCCTCCCTCCATTATATAGAGTTTCAAAGTCATTTACTTTCCCAAATTCCCATTTAATTTATTTTTCAACAATTTAATTCATAAAATCCTCCCCGTACATGTGTCACCCATCCCCTTCATTGCACCATAAATTAATTTCATTAATTAATTAATTATTCCTATTTCCCTCACCCACCTAAAAGCACTCCTAGAATCGCTCATAGGTGTCCCCATATTCCCTTACAAGTTTTAATGACATTCCCCCTTACTAATTTACTAGTTGAGTTTAATTTAGAAAGTTCTTAAATGCTAGATACCTTACTAAGTTAGACTTTTTGCTTTTTCCTTGTGTTTCCCCTTTCTTTTTATGTTTCCCGCTTTTCCTAGTTTCCTAATTCTTTTAAATTTTCCTCTTTCCCTTTTCCTTTAAAAATCAAATTGGTAGGTGTAGAAAATTAACCTTTTTCCCTTTTTCTTTTTTAATTAATAAATTTTAATTAGCATAAGTGACAAAACAATCATTTCCCCCTTTTTCCCTTTTTAAATTTTATCCCCCAAAAGTTTCTTATAAATTAAATGAATTACTTACCCCCTTCTCATCACATGATTAATGATGATTATCATCATTATTTATTTATTTTTATTTTTATTTTTATATAAATAGATAACAATTTGTATCACAAGTATCACTTAGACCTAGACTTTATTTTCCTAGGCTGGGCGACATTTTATTAGGGGAAATATTTTAGATCTTTCTTATCACGCTATTCGTCCTAAGGCCATCTAGGGTTATCCATTTATTAATTAACAACGTGACATGCCCTTCAGGATGCACTAGGTGCTCCAAGGGTTCCACTCGCCTCAATTTGTTTCCCTTGCACGATGTGCCCTTTAGGACACACTACGTGCTCCAAGGGTGCCACTTGCCTCTTTCCATTTTTCTTATGCGACGTGCCCTTCAGGATGCACTACGTGCTCCAAGGGTGCCACTCACCTCTTGACTGACTTGCTAGACATAAAAAAACCCTAGGGTCAATACTCCACCAGGTGATCTTGTGGGAGACTAAGGGCCTCTAAGGAATAAGGCCCCTGCCTTATTGTGCACCCCTTAGAATCATCATGAGTGACTGTCGCAATCGGTCCTCATGACATTGTGGGTCTTCTCGAACTAGGTAATCGTTAACCTACAGTTCGAGCCACAATGAGAGTTCTAGTAGGTTGTGGCGGGGCTGATTTCCACACCTCTCCCTTAATGTCTCTGGTATTCGTGCGTGACCCCTCTACTCCACATCTGATTTTGGTCGACAAGTTGTCGTCAGCCTGCATCATCAACGAATCATGTCAAAAATATATCCATAATCATATCATCTAATCAAATTCACAAATTTCATATATATAACAATCAAACCCCCAATAGTCCACTCCTTGATTTGATCCAAAATCCAAGGGGTTTCATCAATGCCTCGGCATGCTCGAGGTCCAAAATCCTACACACTCGGGAAAACCGAGTCAATAACACATGTCTATGTCAATACAAAAAAATAAGAAGCCATCAATCCATAACACCTCATAATCATAATCAAATGCCCAATAGTGTAATAATTCGGATCACTTGCAAGCAAGTGTCCTCAAAGAATAAGTTTGCTCAGTGCGTGCAAGAGAGGGATCTTAAATACACCCCCTCTTGGTATAAACTTTATCCCAAAGTTTCACAATATATAAGTGCCGAAGTAATGTGTATCATAGTATCATAAGTCTATCTATCAAACAAAAATGGAAATTGTTGGTGCATATCATATGCATCCTCCCAGGTGGCTGAGTGCGGACTATAGTTGTCCCACTAGACCTTGACTTGTTCTACTGTTCGACGCCGTAGCTGTCGAATGCGATGATCCAAGATGCGGATCGACTCAGCCGTGAGTGCCCCCTCATCCGATACCTGCAAGGAACTCATGTCAATAACATGTGTAGGATCACTAATATAATGTCTCAAAATAGATACGTGAAAAACATCGTGCATATGCCTCAAAGAATTAGGCAAGGCTAGTCGATAGGCCATGGGCCCCTTTCTTTCCATGATCTCGAAAGGTCCCATGAACCTAGGTGAGAGTTTATCTCCTTTTCCAAACTTGATCGAACTCTTATGCAGTTTTACCTGCAAGAAGACTCGATCACCAACTTCGTAACTACGGGCGACACAGTGCACATCGACATGACTCTTTTGTCGATCCTGTGCTTCTTTAGTCCTTTTTCTTATTGTTTTCATTTGCTCTTCCATTACTTGGATCACTTATGGTACCACTAGGACCCTATTCTAGAGCCAATCCCAACTCAAAGGCATCTGACATGGTCGCTCGTAAAGAAACTCGAAAGGCGCCATCTTAATGGTGCTTTGGTAACTATTTTTATAAGTGAATTCCACCAGTGGAAAGAATTCTTCCCAATGATTTTGTTGTTGCATCACGTACATGCACAACATGTCCTCCAAGGTCTAGTTCATTTGGTCAGTCTACCTGTCAGTCTCTAGGTGATACACAGTAATAAAGTTAAGTTGGGTTCCCAAGGCCTCTTGGAAACTAGCCCAAAATCGTCCAGTAAACATCGATCCTCGATCGGATATAATCCTCTTAGGCATACCATGCAACCTCACAATCTCATTGATGAAAACTCTAGCTATGTCAGGGGTCTGATACATCGTACGCACAAGAATAAAATGAGCACTCTTCGTCAGAGTGTCAACTACTACGAAAATCGAGTCGTGTCTCCTTACTTTCAGTGGCAATCCAACAATAAAATCCATCGAAATGACTTCCCATTTTGATTCTGGAATAGTGTGTGGTTGTAGTAATCATGTTGGATGTCTATGTTCAGCCTTTACCTGCTGACATTCTAGACATCTGTCTACATAGTTGACTATGTCTGCCTTCATTCCTTTCCAGAAGAATAAGGGTTTAAGGTATGCCCTCATCTTTGTGATTGTTTAGTGAGCCATGTATACTGCTCTATGAGCCTCATTTAGGATCAATCTCCTCAATTCGTCCTTCAGTGGTACGTAAATCCAATTTTTAAACCTCAATAATCCATCGTCGTCAAACACAAATCCTTCAAATCTTGGTATCATCATTTTGTTTTGTCCGATAAAATCCTCGACCTCTTTGTACCAATCATTGTCACGCTATAAAGTTAGAATCTTTTCACATATATTCGTCTGAAGAGGCAACACCGAAAAGAGGCATGGTCTCCGACTCAATGCATATGCCACTCGGTTCAATGTTCCTTTTATGTAGGAAATCTCGAAATCGTACTCGCTAAGTAGTTCCTACCAAGGTCGTTGTCGCACGTTTAGGTCGCTTTTCGTAAATATTTGTTGTAGTCCACAGTGGTCTGTCTTTAGTTCAAATTTTCATCTCAACTCCTGTAACTTTGGGGTCGACATACGATAAGGCATTCTAGCTATTGGTTCAATCCCCATTTTTAGGTCTATAGTAAACTCCAATTCCCTCTTCGGTGACATCCCAGGTAAATCCTCTGGGAAGACGTCCGCAAACTCTCTCACCACAAGAAGGTGTTCTAGACCTTCTGCTACTCCCTTCTCGTTTAACACAAGGATCACATAAATCTTACATCCTTTGTGCATGCTCTTCCATAGCTGCAAGGAAGAGATGAACCTTGGGGAAACTCCTTGGTTCCTTCCTACAATCATGCGTCTTTGTCCCTCATCATCGACCAAGCTACACTGTTTCATTTTACAATTGAGTATCGCCTCATGCGATTCCAACTAGTCCATACCAATCACGATGTCATAAGATCCTAAGATCGTGACATACAGGTTGGCCCTGGTGACAAACTCTCCTAGGTTAAGGGTACAACCCGTAACCTTTCCTCCAACCTTCTGTTTGGCTCCTGAAGCCATCTCTAAGAAGCTAAACTCATCATGTTCGACCGCCTTTACCTTAATCCTTTTAGTGCTGCACCAAAAATGAAACTCTCGACGGCACCTGGATCTATCAAAATACTAAGGGTCTGGTCAGCGACGGTACCTGATGTCTCGAGCATAGTCGAATGGTGCTCTGCCTGGTGGTTATTCACCATTGCATGAATCCGATGGGCCTTGCCCAAATCTCCCACGGTAGTGGGTCCGGATGATCTAGACGCTCTAGTCCTCTCCATTGGGCATTTGCGCTGGTAGTGTGGCTCCCCACGCGTCCAACACCCCTTCTTCAGTCCAATACTCCTGGTACCTGAAGTAGAATCTGACAGCCCACCGACCTAGAATCTTGGCCTGTTCTACTGAACAGGCCTAAAATATTGTTGTTGCTGATGCGGTGGTTGAGGTTGCCTGTTGTAAGGAGTTTGTTGTTGAGGTGTTGGTCACCGAGGTGTAGAGAAATTGGATCCCCTCTGGAAGCCACGATATCCTGGCGTATTTCTAGCTAGTGTTTGATGTTGTTGCACACTAGATGACACATGCCTTGTTGCTCTTGCTGGAGTCCTGCTCTGACCCCCACCGATAAGATCCTCCTCTACTATGAGGGCCCTTTGGATGGCATCATGCAAGGTCTGAGGCATCAGAATCCTAACCTTTGCACGTATGCTACCATTAAGGCCAAACACAAACCTGTTGACCTTAAGTTTCTCTGTATTAAGATGCAAAGCATACAGAAGCAACTCCATAAAATGGGCCTTGTACTCGGGCACCGTATGGCCTCCCTATCGTAAGGCATTGAACTCGTTGAGATGAAACTCAATGAATTCCTTAGATAGGTACCTCTCTCAGAACCGTTCCCATGACACATCTTCGACGACCATGTTCAGTTGCGGCAGGAGCGTCTTCCACCATAGAAGAGCGCTCCCCTTCAATTGAAAGACCACCATGCGGACCTTCATGTTGGAGATATAGTCGCGAAGTGCAAAGAACATAGCCATATTCTCCAACCATGCCTCGGTGGCTGTGTCGTCTGGGGCACCAAAGAACTCAGGAAATTTGACCTTCTCGAGTTCATGGTGAATGCTACGTGTACCAACCAGAGAGCACGGTGGACCCTCAGGGGGTGTTGGCACCCTAGCCTCATCTATGTCCAAATGGATGATTAGTGCCTCAGAAATCCGCTGAAAATACCTCATCAGCCCAACCACGTCACCCACCACTATTTGCTCCTACCCGACAACCTGTTTGTTTCCCTAGGGATTGGACCCCTCAAGCATGGATGCTACCGGAGGCATCGCGCCTCCTCCCCTAGAACCCCGTCGTTTGCCTCCGCATCGTCCTCTAACCATGATTACCTGCATGAATACAAGTCAACTAAATTAGAAAAATTATAATCAAATATCATATCAACGAAAGTCGTAGTGATCCCAAGTTGGGTGTTGAACCCGCTCTGATACCATGTGTAATGACCCCTTCATTACGACTACAAATGAAGCAGAAGTGCAATTTTTTTTTTTGTTTTTGGGCAAGAAGGTGATGACAACAATAGTTTAACCACACCAATGACGACGAACACAAGCATGCAGTCCAGACAACAGGAAACAAAGACTCCACGCGCTGGCACATGAGCAACTGGGCGAAACGTGCATAGAGAAACAAGGAAAAAGAAAACTACCCGCCCGATGCAAACATGACCATGCCTACAAGCTAAGGGACAACTTTCCCATCCTGACACAATGGCCTTGACGAACAAGACTAGAACCTTAAGGTGCATGAACCAAACACATTAAGGCGTTCAACCCATGCGCCAAAAGCCAACTTACAATGCTAAAAAACACTCACACGGAAGGCACCAACTCCGGTCAAGTTATCAATCGCCGCTATCCAATAGGGCGCGCCATGATCCCATCATCAGGAATCATGTCGTCCCCAGCTGAGAGGTGCGATAATAACCATGGCGCAAACATATTCTATCTGGACCAAGGACTCAAGACCAACCCATGCGCTAGGAGACCGAAATAGTTGACACAATACTACGCCCACACCCAAACAACAGATCGACAAGACGCAAGATGACGTTGTTTGAAGGAAGCTCAAGTCAATGCACGACTTCACCAATAACCCGATCAATCATCAAGTCTAAGCTAGTCAATAATTACAGTCTATTTTATCATTGATTACAAATCTAACTTAGCATGTCTAAATTACAATTTGTCATTACTGTACAATCTAATTTAACCTTACTACAAATCAATTTGAGCAATTATAAAGTACAATTTGTCATCAAGGTACCATCTAATTTAACATTAAATGCACATCAAATTAAGCAAGTCTAAACTTCAATTTGGTTAATAATTAAAGATCTAATTAACATTAATGCAATCTGATTGAGAAAGTCTAAACTTCCATTTGGTTAATAATTAAAGATCTAATTAACATTAATGCAATCTGATTTAGCAAGTCTAAACTTCAATTTGGTTAAAATTTAAAAATCTAATTAATATTAATGCAATCTGATTTAGTAAGTCTAAAATTAATCACTAAATTAGAAATTATCAATATAAGACAATCATTAAAATATCAAGGCATAATGCTATACTCGAACACTATTAACAAAAATGACCAACATGCAATCTAGCAATATTATTGCCTATATTTATGAAGGTGCAGGTGTATCGACAATCGTTGGCTCAAAGTTTGCTGGGGAATTCAACATTTTCTCAAATGAGATTGTAGTACACTACGAACTTGCTGTCCAGATTTACTAAATTTAGCCGTCAGACTAAACAGTTTGAAGCGTTGTCAGATCATCTAATGTTAAATTTGTTTCCATCAAATGCAGATTCAAAAGTTGGTTGTCTAAGTACATGAAGGATATCACTGTCTAAATAAGATATTGTTGTTAAGGGAAAACAAATACAAGAAACTTAACCAGAAATATTGATACCATTCACTATCTAAATAAGGATTTAATCACAAATAAATAGTTGTCTAGCTAACTCGTTGTCATGTAAATTAACTGTTGTAAAAATCGGGATTACTGCCCACGCCATGATTCGCTACACAATACAATGCTACCTATAACTAAATCGTTGTCCAAAGTTATCAACAAATACAGCCATGCATACTCTGCATACTCTCAAATCGAAGAGGTAATTAATATCCAAAAGGTAATTAAGCTGGGTTCCCCTTTAAAGGAAAATGCAACTTAAAACCCATTGTCGAATGTCAAATTTCAAGCATAAGTAAATGCACAATCACAGTCAAAGGGGGTAAAAACATAGTCTTCATCAAGGGTAAAAATCACCATGCAACAAAGGTATCAGATAATAACTTTTTAAAGGCAAAACATAGTTTTCATCAAGGGGAAAAATCACCCAGAAAATAAAAACAAAATGCAGTGTTGAGAAGTGGCGAAATCGCCAGTCAACAAAAATGAAATGTAGTCTCAATCAAGCTACGAAGGCAGTCTGGTAATGGAAAATTTCTGTCTTGACTAGAGGTGGAAAAACGTAGTCATAAAGGTAAACAAAACACCCACCCAAACATCCCCATTAACCAATAAGGCGCAAACAATTCTTGGAGGAAAAAAAAACATGCTAGATATACAATTCGCAGGGCAAAGTTCGCCCTCAAAAATGGATTAAATGGAAAAGGAAAATCGTTGTCCAGAAGTATAGAATCGCATGCCCAAATTCGCCTTCAAAAACAGATTAAATGGCAAAGGCAAATCATTGGCCAAAAGTATAGAATCGCAGGCCCAAATTCGCCTTCAAAAACAGATTTAATGGCAATGGAAAATCATTGGCCAGAAGTGTAGAATCGCAATGTAATAAGAAACGAAATGCAGATAACGAAATGGCCAAATTCACCAGGTAAACAAGAAATGACTGTTGTCTTAAAAATGGCAAATCGCCAAAGCATTATATCCAACAATGAAAATTCCTTAATTTTATAAAAACACAAGCAATGTATCGAGCAAGGAGCACATAATAAATGAATAAAAATGCAGAGTTAAAAATTAGGGAATAGGAATGGTAACAATGGCGAGTTTACTCAACACAATAAGGCGCAAGACCCTCAATCAACCAAGAAAAGTCAACAGGGGTAGACGACTGGGCAACACATCCTTTGCTCCTGATCCATGCACAGAAAAGCAGGGCGTTTGAATCTATAGGTCATTGTGCACCGAAGTGACGAACGTCAAGTCAACTCCTGGTCGATTGCTCAGGCATGGACTGAAGAGCTAGGGACAAAGAAGAAAAGTGAAAAACTTCACAACAATAAACAACCAAAGGGCAGTCTCAACATGTAGGGATTGAAGCCAAGGGAATCAAGCAACAACGAGCTTAAGGCTATGCAGGGGGGGGGGGATTCAGTTATCAATTAAAATGCTAAGTCAATCATTTTCTTTACCCAATTAAAAATGCAGAACTAAAAGCGTAAGTATACTAACAATCTACCATGTAGAAAAAAAGGAAGTGTACCGTAGCCCTAGACGCCCTCTCTGAGTCGTTGTCCCGCACGCTCCATGCCATTTCTACCTGTCGACTGATGAGACTTCACTGGTACCTCCCAGCCAACGCTAGGGGTACTCTTCTTTCCCCTTAGCCCCCCAAGCCGTAAAGGGGCCATGCACACTAAACCAGAGAATCAACTAGCTCCCAACTCACCTCACAAGGCCGAGCTACCACTCCTCACCGAGATGGGTATCTCAACTCCCACAAGCTAAGTCAATCAAGTCTAAAATTATGCAGCATAACGTTACGCATAACAGAAGAGATCCATCGTCCTTCTCCTCCCTCCATTATATAGAGTTTTGAAGTCCTTTACTTTCCCAAATTCACATTTAATTTATTTTTCAACAATTTAATTCATAAAATCCTCCCCGTACATGTGTCACCCATCCCCTTCATTGCACCATAAATTAATTTCATTAATTAATTATTCCTATTTCCCTCACCCACCTAAAAGCACTCCTAGAATCGCTCCTAGGTGTCCCCGTATTCCCTTACAAGTTTTAATGACTTTCCCCCTTACTAATTTACTAGTTGAGTTTAATTTAGAAAGTTCTTAAATGCTAGATACCTTACTAAGTTAGACTTTCTGCTTTTTCCTTGTGTTTCCCCTTTCTTTTTATGTTTCCCTCTTTTTCCTAGTTTCCTAATTCTTTTAAATTTCCCTCTTTCCCTTTTCCTTTAAAACTCAAATTGGCAGGTGTAGAAAATTAACCCTTTTCCCTTTTTCTTTTTTAATTAATAAATTTTAATTAGCATAAGTGACAAAACAATTATTTCCCCTTTTTCCCCTTTTTAAATTTTATCCCCCAAAAGATTTTTATAAATTAAATGAATTACTTACCCCCTTCTCGTCACATGATTAATGATGATTATCATTATTATTTATTTATTTTTATATAAATAGATAAAAATTTGTATCACAAGTATCACTTAGACCTAGACTTTATTTTCCTAGGTTGGGCGACATTTTATTAGGGGAAATGTTTTAGATCTTTCTTATCACTCTATTCGTCCTAAGGCCATCTAGGTTTATCCATTTATTAATTAACAACGCAACGTGCCCTTCAGGACGCACTAAGTGATCCAAGGGTGCCACTCGCCTCAATCCGCTTCCCCTGCGCGACGTGCCCTTCAGGACGCACTACGTTCTCCAAGAGTTCCACTTGCCTCTTTCCATTTTTTTTGCACGACGTGCCCTTTAGGACGCACTACGTGCTCCAAGGGTGCCACTTGCCTCTTGAATGACTTGGTAGACATCAAAAACCCCTAGAGTCAATACTTTGTTAGGTGATCTTGTGGGAGACTAAGGGCCTCTAAGGAATAAGGCCCCTGCCTCATTGCACACCCCTTAGAATCATCGTGAGCGACTATCACAGTAGGCCCTCACGACATCGTGGGTATTCTCGAACTAGGTAATCGTTAATCTACAGTTCGAGCCACGAAAAGAGTGCTAGTAGGTTGTAGCAGGGCTCTTGTCCACAAATCTCCCTCAACGTCTCTGGTAGTCGTGTGTGACCCCTCTACTCCACATGTGAGTCTGGTCGGCAAGCTATCATCAGCTTGAATCATCAACGAATCATGTCAGAAATATATACATAATCATATCATCTAATCATATGCACAAATTTCATATATACAACAATCAAACCCCCAATAGTCCACTCCCTGACTCGATCCAGAGTCCAAGAGGTTTCATCGATGCCTCTTCATCCTCGAGGTCCAAAATGCTACACACTTAGGAAAACCGAGTCAATAGCACCTGTCTATGTCAATACAACAAAATAAGAAACCATCAATCCATAACACCTCATAATCATAATCAAATGCCCAATAGTGTAATAACCTGGATCACTTGCAAGCAAGTGTCTTCAAAGAATAAGTTCACTCAGTGGGCACAAGAGCGGGATGTTACAATGATGCACCAATAACATGCATGTTTTAAAAGACACACCACTATGTTATTTTTTAAAATATTTGTCCTGGTGGAACTCCGTTAACAACATCATTGCATTTTGGTGAATTTAACGCAACGACGCTCCATTTTTATATTTTTTCCATAAAATAAATTTCTATGGTAAATTATTAAGTATTTTGGTCGTTGTCTTGCAGTACATAGCACCAATGCATTGTATGTATTTGATGCATCACCGAGCAAAAAAATTGTAACATAAAAATGGGTGGTGCGTTCAATTAATAAAATGCATTGGTTCATTTATCTTAATTGGTGCACCGTCGAGGATCTTAGAGGTGCTTACCATAAGATGCATTGCACAACTAATTTGTGAAAATTTGTCCCGGTGTCATGCTCTTTACAACACCGATGTGTTGTTTGGACTTAGGGGCACCACTAGGTTAAATTGTTTTATCACAACTTAAGCAGTGTGATGCATGTTATTGGAGCATCGACATTTTTTTAATGGTGTGTTTCGTTGTCGAGAGAACCAGTAAAGGGCCATCCACCAAGATTCCCCACTATGCCATGTCACTTAATATTTTCCCAATGCGGTTATTTAACAACATCGGTGCATCTGTTTAACATAAATGCACTGTCACCCAAAATTTTATGGAAAGTAAACTTAATGGTGCACTTTCTCTAACCGAACGCACCAGTGCTCTAGAGTTTCCAGAGCATCGACATGATGTTTAGTGGTGTGTCTTCTAGTATAACATATCGGTGCTTTTGTTGGCTCTATGGGAACTGCTATGTTATATTTCTTTATTGGAAATTAAGTGGTGCGATGTGTTACTATGAATGCCTTGATGCTACCTTGTTATTGGAGCACGTATGTTTTGTTTAGTTATGCATTGTGGAGCATAGAGCACTGATTATGGGGCATCAAATGAAATGCCCTGCCATTCCAATTTGGTTAATATATGTCCCGGTGTGGTTCTATTAATAACATCGATGCAGTTTTTTAAAATGGTTGCACTGGTGAGTTAAATTTTGTGAGTCGTAAACTTAGCGGTGTGCTTAGTTAAATGTAACGCACTGGTGCTTCTGTGTTCGAAAAGCACATGCATGTTTTTTAGTAAGAGTTGTATTTTATAATGCATCGGGTGCAGGTAATTTCAAATGACACATCGATTAAGTACATTTATATTAGATGCATAGATTGTTATGCTTATTGTGAAGTTAGCGCAGGACACACCACATTGGGGTGAGCCAAATCGTATAAGTGCATTGTGCAGAATTGAGATTTTTTTTTTGAAAAAAGGGCCAAATGTCAAGTTAAATTCAAATTTTAATCTAATGAAAATGAAAATGGGAAGGTAATAAACAATTTACCTAGACTCTTATGTCCTGAGGAGGCATGGTTCCATTGTTCAGGGGAAATGAAAATTCTTGGTAATTTCCCAAATTTGGAAATGTGTGGAATCTACTAGTGGAGTTATCCAACTTGCCGAAGAGCACCAGAAACAAGGAATATTTGAAAGGAGAGTGAGCATCAATGCTTTCTTGAGAGTTTGGAAGTACAGGATGAGGTGTCACAATAAAAATCAGTCTGGTATTTTGTTTTACCCTACTGTGGTGCACCTGAGGATAGTTATATGCATCGAGTCATAATATTCAACAACATCGGTGCACTTTGATCAATGCTTTCTATTTATGTTATAAGGTATGGCGGTGTTTTTGAACGTTTAAGAACTGGTGTGTTATGTTTTAGGTGTGCACTGGTGCGTATATACCTTAAAGGCACACTAGTAAAAAAAACTCTACAAAAACCTTTGGTCACTCACCTCCACTAAAAACCTTTTCTATAAACAGCGACGATGAATTTAAACATTTAAGCATCGATGCATTATGTTTTAGGCACGCATTGATGCATATGTACCTTGGAGGCACACTAGTAAAAAAAATTCTGCAAAAGTCTCTAGTCTCCTTCCTCCACTATAAACAAAGAAGGGATAAAATTTTCAGGGAGGTTATGTAGAAACCTTTGCTAGAAGGTGTTCTCCTTGTAGTGTACATTCAAAAGGATGCTACATCTCCCAATTCCAGAAAGAGTCTTGAATATTCCTAAACCAGACTCATTTTTGGACACTCAAGGTGGTGGCATGGGTTTACTCAAGGAATTCTTGGTTCAACCCCTCTTCGGATCCTTGAATATCAATGAAATCAACACATGCATGTTGGCTAATCCATTTAAAAAATTCACTTGGATTTTCACATAATTGGTGGGTTAAGGATCAATAACGTATGTCCCCAGGTATGTCCTTATATACTCCATTACTCAGTAAAGACAAGATCTATCTTTGATTGGGCCCAAATCATCTCAAACAAGATCTCCCATTGATTGCCAAATTTTGTTTAGACTGAGAGGTTGTACATGACCTCTTATTTGGTTCTCTATATTTCTTATTATAATACATCCGGGGGCATGCCCCCAAGGGGCAATGTAAATTTTGAAGAATACCCCGCTCAATTGTGGTATCCTACACTATTGAAGCACAAGACACCATTTTATTTTTATGAAATATAAGATTCCTTTGTGAAGGGATGCAGAAGCATGCCCACAAGGATTGAACTGACCAAGGTTATTGAGGCGGCCCTAGATTTTCTCAAGGGGAAAGGAGTGTGTGGCTTTGAATAAAATTTCACATACACAAGGCTTTTTGGCTTCGAAGGGAAACCCTTGCTCCTTGCTAGGTTCATGTGTGACATATTTTTGGTGTACGAATTGTGCATATAGTAGAGGTCATGGTCCCTATTCTTTGATAAGAAGAGAAAGAGGTAATTTATTCCCATTCTATTTAAACTTGATGGTGTTTAAGTCAAAATTTCCTCAAGTCTCACCGAAATAGAGGGATTCTTTGAATAGTTTATTATAAAAGAGGAAAAATCCCTTAGTGGCTTTGACCCAGAACATATTTTCACGACCCATATGGTATCAATCAGTTATGCCTTGATTTTCAATAAGGTGCAATAAATTTCAGAAGGGAGTGACAACAATGAAGACTCTCGTGTCAAGGCTAAGGTGACAACTACCTTGAGAAAAATTGTTACCAAAAAGTCAAAGAAACATGTTTAGGAATATGCACATACCATGGTAATTTCAAACATTGGTGCAATGGAGGTCTCTCCTCTGGAAGGAAACAAGAATCCACAACATAGACAAAGTGGTAGATCCACAACCAATGTCTAAGGTGGCATAATGCATCACCCCCTTAAGATCCCCTCTCAAGCCAAAAGGATTAGGATAATAGCACGAGCATAAAAGAAAACAATTGGGAATGTGCGGGTGATGGAGACAGTTGAGCTCCCCATGATACCAATTTGAGGCAACATACATGGTTACCCCTATCCCCAAAAGGAAAAGTAACTTGATTGAAGGTGTTACTCCAAACCCCGACAATTTAGAATTGAACATGACTAACAAGGAAATTGATGAAGTCAACAACATGTTTGCATGGGCTATAGTACAACTAGCAAAGAGCAAGTTCATAACTGAGGAGTTGTCCCATGAAGGTGCTATTTTTTTTTAGGAATAATTCTTTACTCGTTATCGCACCAAGTATGACAAACAGCCTAAGAAGATCCATATCGTAAGAGTTAATATGAAGGATAAAAAGGTGATGGGAAAATGGATCTTTGAAATTGAAGTTAAGGGCTTTAAACCTTTAGGGGTTCTCAAGTTCCATCAAGCTACTGGTGATGCTCTAGATCACTCAATAACAGAGCAGGAGATAGAGAATGAGAGATTGAAAAAGAGGGTAAGGGAACTTGAAGTCTTCCTTAGCCCAAATCCATTATTTGCATGGCCATTAGCTATGATGGTTCCTGAGGAGGTCCTTGAAGAAATGGTTGGATCAATCTTCAAAGTCAATAAATCCACAAAACTACTCCTCGATATCAGGAGATATGTAAATGAAAATATGGATAAAAGACTTGGCATTATGCGGGAAGCTTGGGAAATTGTTGTCGAAGTTGGTGTCATAGTTAGAAGGATTCACCCCCTTAGTGAATATCTACAAGAGGATCTACGGAATGAAGAGAATTTCTACAAGAATGAAGTAAACACATCCGTGGATAGAAAATCCAACATGGATGAATCGGTAAGGCATAAGAAATACTTTCCTTCTAAAAGCAAGTTGAAGAAAATACAGGTTGGATGGATGGGGAAAATAGACACTCTTTGGAAATTGAGTGCCACCAGTGATTATTTGATGGAATAGAAGGGTGTGTTATTTTTAAAATCTCTTGATACAAAAAGGATCTAGAAGGTCCCCTTTTGATAAAGGACTCAATGTTGTTAGATAAGGATTATGTTGAAAAAGAATTGAGTGTACTGAGGGTCACATGGGGAATGGAATTTGATGACCTCACAAACTCTCTAGAAGAAGAGCTTCAATGATGGCTGGTCAGTTTTGTGAACGAGAATGAAGATCAATCATCCATAACACAACAATAGAGGGACATGTTGAACAACATTGAGGATGAGTTGTTTTAAGTTGCGCTAAAATAAGACATAACCATTGCATTGTTATGTGAATACATCCAAGAATGGTTGAGCGATGCGTTAAAAACAATTGCTAATCCACTATAATCTTGAAAATAAAATAAACAATTGTGACCATTCAACTCAAGATGCTCCCTCTTATTTAAAGAATGACAAAGAAGCCAAGGGCACCGTTCTCTATTTCCATTTTTTTTTAGTACAAGTTTTGTCTTAAGCATTAACCTTACTTTTGTTCCTTCACAATTTGGAAATCATCTAGCCTTATCATTCACGTATTTTTGTTTGCAAGATCGGTTGTTGACTGCCTCTTTTTGTCTTCCAAGTTGTCTTTGCTTAATATATGGTCCACGAGATCCCTATCCTAGCCCACTAGGGATTGCATTTTCTGTTTATCATTTAAGCATCATAAATATTGTGTCATGTCGATTTGTTGCACACATTTTATTTGATATTACCCTTACTTTTTTTCCTTATTAGTTTGCAAATCATCCAGCGTTGTCATTCGAGTATTGTTGTTTGCAAGACCGATTTCTGATTGCTTGTTTTTGTCTTCGAGGTTGTATCTGGTTAGTATATGGTCCACGGGATCCCCATCCCAACCCACTAGGGAGAAGACATTTTCTATTTCTCGTTTAAATATCATGAATATTGCATAGTGCCAATTTGTTGCACACATTTTATTTGATATTGAATAGTCAATTTATACTTATTTTTTGAAATCCCACAAAGAGTTATCTTAGGGCTCATAACTTTTGTGGTTTCAAACGTCTATTTAAGCATGAAATCTTGAGAATGAGTTTCCTTTACATCCTGATGATATGAATGTTACTAAAGCATTTAAAATTCTTTGAAAAAATGCCCATTTTTGTTACTCTTTGTTATGTTCTTTTCTTCAAATATGTCATTGTATCTTGGTATGATATTGGAAGTGGTATAATAGTATAAATGGTTGTTCTTTTTTCTAGATTTAATTTTTTGTCTTCTGAATATGTGTTTTGTCTGATCCACTCTCAAGCATTGAATGCGTGAGCGATGAAAACATCTATATATACGTGACATAATTATTATTTGAATGATGAATAGAGGAAAATTGTCTCTTTAAAAAGAAGGTATCTTTGAATTTCTATTAAAAAAAAATCCTTATGAGGTTGTCTTAATGAGAAGAGACCAACATATATTTAAGAAGAAGTTAAAGGTATGTATATTTAAGAAGAAGTTAAAGGTATGTGGCCAAATTTTTAGACATTATATTTTATTAAAAATGATATAATATAAATAACATATTATTTAAATAAAGTAGAACTTTATTTATTAAAAATAAGGTAGTTAATTAAAAAGAAGATAGTTAATATAAAGGAATAAATTTATTGATATATATTTTAGAGATTATATTTTGTTATATCATAAAAATGTTATAATATAAATATAATAAAACTCTATTTATTAAAAATAAGGTAGTTAATATACATAAATAAATTTATTAATATAAAGAATGAAAGGTTTCTTGTAAAGATTAACAAAAACATTTCAATTTTATAATTCGTAAATTTAAAAAAAATAGTTAAATTATCGAAGGATGGTAGAGAAAATTGTTTTTCAAGATATTAATATTATAAAAGATTTATCATAAATATTTAAGAGAAAATATGAAGGAATAGAGATCCACAGTAAAAAAAAAAATAAAAAAAAATTGATTTATTATAAGAAATTCATTAATTCCAAATTAAAAAATTAAAACTATCTCTCCACTCTTCATAGTAAATAGAAGAATTTAAATAAATATTACAAAGAGACAATTCTCATCAACTTCATATTATAAGAAATTCATTAATTTTAAATTAAAAAATTAACCTCATTAATCTTAAATTAAAAAATTAACCTCATAATACATAGAATAATTTAAATAAATATTGTAAAGATGAAAGTCAAGTTTCATGAACTTCATATTAAAGTATTATGATAAACTAAACATAAAACACTTTAAAAGAATTTATATAATTTATAAAATGGATAAAGTAGATGATGAATATGGATTTCTCAATTCAATTTTTATAATAGCATCCATCTATACAATTTATCATTACATAATAATTTTAAAAGCTCAAAATTTTTATTTTGAAATTATTCAAATATAAAAATAAATTAATAAATTAAAATAATTAATTTTACTTTATAGTTGAGATAAATTAAAATTAATATCACTTGATGATAATCATTAATTATATATAACTAAACAAATGAGAATAATATTTAATAAATATATGATAAAATAATACTTTTTTAGTCTCTATTAATTTATTATAAAATAATATATATTTAAAAAAAAAAAAAAAATGAGGGCAAATTAAGGGTAGGATTTTATGGAGCGCAACTTATCATATGTACAATATCAAAGATGGAGAGCAAGTGAACCACCTTCACATTAATAGTTGGTCACCTCAAATTACTTAAATAGATTTGAATGTATAACCTAATGCCTTTTTATTGATCATATATGTTAAAGAGATGGTTAAACCAATTCATTTTGTCATAGTCTAAACATTCTACGTTTCTTACTTTTTGGCAAGTATCATCGATTCAATGTCCTCAAAAACTTTAGAGCACTTGGAATATGTAATCTCAACCTCTAAAATCTGCAATTTTCTAAATCTTTTATGAGATTTTAGACAAATCTGATCCAAAATATATATATAGAAAAAGATAAAAATGTAAAATGTTTAGACTAAATCATTCATTTTACTCATTTCATACATTAAAGTTCATTCATAAAAAATATTTAACAAAAATGAAAATATAATATTCATAAATAATAATAAAAGTAAAAAGAATTACTTTAAATAATAATGGTTAAATATTACAGTAATGGAATAAAGTTCAATCATAAAAAAAAATATTTAACAAAAATGAAAATATAATATTCATAAATAATAATAAAAGTGGAAAAAATTGCTTTAAATGAAAATATAATATTCATAAATAATAATAAAAGTGGAAAAAATTGACTAGTTACACTAAAGGCATACACCTATTGAGAATGGGCACATTTAATATGTTGTTAGTACTTAATCAGTTTTGTATGAACATGATTAAATATACTTCCTCACTATTATAAAGACATTCGTTTACATGTTTATTTTTTTACTTTTACTTAATCATATTTAATCATATTTAAAATTTACTATGATTGCCACCTCTTAGTGATTAACGTTTCATTTTCTAAAAAATCCAAGTTTACCAACACTATTTTTACTCCAACTATTAATTATTGGTCGAGATTTTCCTGCCTCAAGCTCTTACTTGTGGCTATGCTAGTTACACACCAGCACAATTCCTCTATATTAAATACATAAATCTATCGTAACAAACTCACTTAAAAATATCATAAACGCAATCTTAAATTTTCATAGTATTATTTCTTTCCAAGAATAAAAATAATTAAACCCTAATAATGAACAATTCCTCTAAATTAAATACATAAATCTATCGTAACAAACTCACTTAAAAATATCATAAACTCACTTAAAAATTTTCATAGTATTATTTCTTTCCAAGAATAAAAATAATTAAACACTAATAATGAATAGTCGTCAAATGCCGTCATAAATCCCCAACGCTATGACATAAATCGTCAATGAGCTGCAGCGCCATGCTTCTGAAAAGCAGCACGAGCAATTTGAGACCATCTTTCGTAAAATTTCAAATCAATCATCGGGAAAAATGACTAAAAAAATGTAAACTAAACTGGCAAAAGATGTCAGCTCCCGGCGAGGATTGAACTCGCGACCTTTCGCTTACGAAGCGAACGCTCTACCTCTAAGCTACGGAAGCAGAGACAAGAGAATCGATTATAAAATAAAATCTTAATTAATAAATAATAACGACTATTCTAACTTTTTTGAGTGGTTTGTTACATAGACAACAAAGGTGCATTGTGGAACGTAGGTGGATGTCGAGTATTTGATCAAGTATGTAATTAATATATTGGATATATTGAATATGTACATTCCATACTTGATATATATTTTGAATTATATAATTCGTTGATGTATTATATGTTTGGAACTTGTGATTTGTAACATCAAGTTTTATAATTTTGATATGCAAGTTAAATGTAGATTTAAATGGGTTTGTACTAAGGTATATATTAAATATTAAATGTGAAGTATATTAGTCTTCTTTTGATTAAGATTTAGATAAATATAGCATGTTGTAAATTGAAATTTATGCATTAAGAGTACACTCATTCTTAATAGGGCAATACATTGACATACATAAGCATTATAACGACGATGTGGCAATACCACTAGCATGAGTGTGTTACATTAATGATATAGCTTAACCCATATGCAATATGGTATGTCCTACAAGTGTAAGATGTATGAACATGGCTAGATGCCCTACAACTCCATGCACACAATGAACTATATCTATTCTAACCTCGTTTAATCATATGATCATATCCATCCTCACCTCGTTTGATCATATGATCATATCTACATTAGGGTGAAGTCAAAGTTTGTTTTTGTTGGACACACCTACCACACTTAGAGGGAGGGCGAGGTGGGGGGGTGAATGAGTGTGGGGCTCTTTTTCCCAAAACTTCCCTCTTGCACAAAAACTCATCAATTAGCATTCAACATTTATTCATTACCCATTGTTGTCATTTATAACCAGTTAGATGGGAGCACATATCAACAACATATATCAACAATATATCATCAACAAGTCATCACCACAATGAACACAAAGAACACAAGATGTATGTACAATTTTCTTTTTATTACGGACTACAATCCTTGGGGTTTATCAGCAACAACTGAATAGAGTACAACTCTACAAGAGCACCAGTTCTATATGCAAGACTCAGCTTGCATTCTTAGCATCAACTGAGATGAGACAACCATCCTCAACAGATATCAATCTGTACCATAAACAAGAGCATCAACCATGCACCAACCTGTGCCATAAACAAGTGCATCAACCATGCACCAACCTGTAATCAACCTGTACCATAAACAAGTGCATCCAACCATGTACCAAGTATA
>ML799416.1:385590-419427 GCA_009831015.1 Picea engelmannii
TATGCATTCTCATCAAGGACAATACATATTATATTACATCAATCATCAATCAATAAATCCTTTGACATCAATCAATCACTTGACATCAATAAATGACATCAATCAATCAAACCATTGGCATCAATGACAACATGATCCAACAGTTTTTAGGGTAAAACATCAATTCAATTGAATAATAAATTGAATGCTTAACAATCACCATGATTATGCATGGCATCTTAGTTGATATGGATGCCTTACCATTGTATTAGATGTTGTAATCAATTTCAAGGTAAGTATTCATATTTACATGTTATGTCTATGGTTATTGTAAGTTGTACAAGATAAAGTGTTATTATAACATGGATATGTAATATAAAGAAATGATAGAAAGTTATTAATAATTAGTTATTAAAATTTGGCAAAAAATGATGGAAATTTATTAATAACTAGTTATTAAAAATTTCGCAAAGAATGATGGAAAGTTACTAATAACTAAATATTTTAGTTATTAAAAATTTGACAAAATACAAAAAGAAAAAATTAAAAATTTCTTTGTAATTTTATTTACACTCTATGTAACTGGAGGCATCTATACACATCAATAACCTCTCAATCCTAGAGTGGATGCATATGTAGTTCTTTGAGGAAAACCCCATTTTTATTGGTTTTTTATGCAATATTATTTTTTCATATTGTTGTATGTTATTGTAATGCATTAATTAAGGACACTTGTGGATCCAAGTAGCACCATCCAAGTAGCACCGCTTAGAGTGATTAAGTTTGACTGTATTCTTCTATTTGTAACTAATTTGTATTTCATAATTGGGTGAGAGTTAGAGTAGAATTTGTAAATAATAACATATCAATATTATTTTTATTAATTTTTTATTTACCAATTTTTTGTGGTGTGTGTTTATTCGTGGTTTCTTCAATTTATTTATTTATTTTTTTATTTTTTGGGTCGATAAGAAAGACATACATTAATAGTGAGAGTAGGTAACGAAGCCTTGTAGGTTTTTTAGACCATGTGCTTAGATGACATTGAGTGATATATCTCCTTATAAATAAAAGATGTGTTGGAGTCTTACTTGTCAAATTTTGATTAGTCAATGCAACAATTTTTCCTTTTATAGTAAGCATGAAACAATATCGAGCACTTGGTCACCTCCCTTGACAATGTTAACTATGCCACCCATGTTCAAATGAAGGAATTGAAGGAAACAATGTGGAGAATGCTAGACAACAACTAGGTCCATGACGAGCTAATCAAAACAAAGTATGATTTGTTACAATCTTGGCATCTGGATGAAGATCCTCAGAGTGTGATTGCAAGCAAGAAAATCGACCATTTAGAGCATTCATGGGATCATTAAGCACTACTTTAGCCCCTTTTTGTGAAAGATCAATGATTGAAATCCCTTCAATCTTTTTGTTCTAAATAGTTAGCCAAATTCAGTGAAGTTATAGATTTCCATTCATTCACTAACAACACCATCCTTTATCAAGCAAAAACTTCAAGATGAGACTCTTGATTGCTCAAAATTGGTTCAAGACAACAAAATTTAAGATTATTGTGGTAATTATACTCTCTTGTACTTTAGTTGTTCTCCTTCTCCAACAAAATAAACAAAGATGATAAATTCAAATTATACTTGGCCATGACAAAGTAAACACAAATGACAATTTCAAATTGTATTTGGCCATGACAAAATAAACAAAGATGACAATTTCAAATTGTACAAAATAATTAAAGATAACAATTTCAAGTTGTACTTGGACATGACAATCTTAAACACTTGAGGAGCATTTCACCAATAATTTCACACTTTCAGGATTGATCTATCCTTCATAGCCCTCCATAACTTAAAGTGTAAGTGTTTCTTGTTTGACTTTCAATGCAACTCCATGTTGAATTTAAATTGACTTAGTGTTTCTTGTTTGATTTTCAATGCAACTCCATGTTAAATTTAAGATTACTTTCTTTCACAAATGATCACTTTCACTAGTTGACTCTTTAAGGTATTGTTTCTAGTAGACAACTTTCAATGCATTATCTTAACATAGTAACGATTTTGAATACTTTACATAATTGAAAAATGAATGAAACAATTCAATCTATTTTCTTTTCAGTATACATAATGTTGATCCCTTATGCTTTGAGATAAGGAAAATATTTGGAATCATATAATGTTGAGCCCAAATTGGATGTCCATACCTTTTTTGGGGGGGGCACATAAGCCCCTTTGTGTAATTTTTTATATAGTATTATATTTGTTGTGTTGCACATTACTATTAGCCTCTAACAAATGGACACCCATGGACCAAAGTAACACCTCTTAAAGTGATTAAGTTCACAACACATGTAACACCCATGGACCAAATTAACACTTCTTGAAGTGATTAAGTTGGCAACACGTGGATCCAAGTAACACCCCTTATAGTAATTTAAATTAAGTTTGATTGTGTTGGACTCTACTCCTTTATTTATACTCTATTGGCCGTCATGTTTAGCAATTGGGTGAGAACTCAATTATAATTTGTAAAGTACAACAAATAAATAGGATCGTTATTGGTGTGTCAACAACCAGTTCTACGTGTTTGTATGGTTATGAGTTTTTCTCTAGGTTATTTTATTATTTACTTTTATGTTGCAAAGATAAAATTATTTTACTTGATGTGTAGTTTTAGGTTAGTTAGTTTTAGTATTCTTTTGTTTTATTTTTATTTTTACTTTATCTACGCAATATGTTCATTATAATTCTTAGTTTAATTAATGTATAATGTAGATATGAATAGGGTTTCAAGGAGAGAATTATTATGGGTATTAATCCAAATCCATATTTATGAATGCTATTATCATTTGGAGAAACTTTATATTTATGTTTGAGTGTATGAGATCTCAATCATTAAATTCATGTAAGAAGGTGGGTGTGAGAGTTACATTCCATAGTTATTGGAAGCATGGGGCTGTAGTACAATCAACATTGGGCAGAGTGAGTGGTCAATTGTCTTGGGAAAATAGAGGAAATTCATATGGGGAAAAATATGTAGTTTTTCACATGGAGTCTTGGCATGAATAACAAACAGAGAGTAGGGAAAATGAACACCATAGCTACCACTTACCATTGCATGAAATACCTACCACGATCATATATGATGGATAGATTGAAGATGGAATGTTACAATCTTCCAACAACCAATTGTACAAGTGGGGATGAAAAATTCCTCCCTGATGTCAAAGAGCTATTCAAAACGACCCCCAAGGTGAAGAAGAGGAGGTATAGGTATGATATTTATAAGTGAATTGAGGCTAGTCATTATGGCTACAGGGATGATGAGAATGGTATCTTGGAGAAAGTCGAGCAACTTGTAGAGGAGAAGATGTGGGTTAGAGCATTGAGGGAGTGGTAGGGGATCAAATCTATCTAGTGGGAGGTCAATATGACGATCAAGAGCGGGGAGGTCATTTCCATTAATTAGATCCTATTCAAGGAAGTAGAAGATGCAGTGGAAGAAATGGGAGAGCAGGACAAGGGAAACCAACAACAAAGAGAGTGATATTTTGTTTCCCATGTGCCCCTTTCAGATGAGAAAGTTATTGAGCACATGGTTGTGGAGAAGAAGAAACATGATATTCTTAGTAAGTACACAAGTGAGGATCTCATGGAGGAGTAGGCAAAGTTCAAGTCAATGATTAATATTTAGCGATAAGGCATGCTGACAAATATTATGGATCATCAATTGTTTTTCCAAATGTGCTTCTTAACTTCTATTAAATATATAATATGAACCTTAAGTTATTCTTGAGCATGACATAGTATTATAATTAAGACATCCACCAGGGTCCTTTCTTTCTAATCAGGGAAAAGGGGAATTGTGAAGATCTAATCATAGAGCTTGGCAGTCCTAATTATTCCAAAGTAGTGGCAAATATGATGGACTTAGAAGGGAACAAAGTTGTTGTTCTTGGTGCCACCAGCAAGGGCCCTGGTTACAAATACTTTGAGGTTATGAAATTCCTCCCCATTCTCAAAGAGATATTCGATAAGCCCCCTCAAGGCGAAGAAACAGAGGTGTAGGTATGTGATTTAGGAGTGAATTGACGCTAGTTAATATTATGGCTACATGAATGATGAGGATGGTATCTTGGAGAAATTTGAGCAGCTCATGGAGGAGGATATGCGAGGCAAAGCATTGAGGAAGTGGTAGAGGATCTATTTCATGCGCTAAATTATGAGAGGCACCAAAGAGTGACCTTTGCTTTTTCCTCCACAAAGAAAAACCTCCAAAAAATTTAATTGTGGAGGTTTGCATATGTAGTTTGTGAATTAAATCATTTTTCTTTTGGATGTTTCTAATGCGCTCATCTTCATCATAATATCATATTCACATAAAATTATTTTTATTCACAAATATATTAGATAAAACAAATTTAAATTATAAAAAATAAACATATGTAACTAATTTGTATTTCTCAAAAATTGAAATTAATTTATGTTACAAACAAAAAGTGAAAAAGTACCTAGTGCTATTACAAAATTTAGGAAGCATTGCTACTAATGTTCTATGTCAAACGTAAGGCTCTAAATAGTGGTGTATTAAATTTAATGCCCTGGTGTGTCATTGTTATTAGAGAACCAATATCTATAGTGGTGTGTTGTGTTATATAGTGCACCAGTTTCAAGTTTCCATACAAAACGCATCGCGATGCCATTTTACATATGAACTGTGTAACATGGTGTGTTTGGTTCTACGAAATGCACTACTTTAATAGAATTTTTAACTGATAAACCAAGTGGTGCACTTTTTTATATGAAAAAAATCAGTACTCTATCTTCATTGGAGCATCAAATGCTTTCTAACAATGTATTGTCTTTTATGACTGTAACGACCCCTTCGTTACGAATACAAGCAAAGCAGAAGTGCAATTTTTTTTTTTTTAGGAAAGAAGGCGACAACGATAACAGATTAACCATACCACTGACGACGAATGCAAGGATACAGTCCAAGCAATAGACAACTAAGACTCGACACACTAGCGCATGAGCAACTGGGTGAAACATTCGTAAAGCAACAAGGAAAACAAAACTACGTGCCCTATGCAAACATGACCACGCCTACAAGATAAGGGACAACATCCCCATCTCGACACTATGACCATGACAAAAAAGACTAGAACCTCAAGGCGCACAAACCAAATGCATGAAGGCATTCAACCTGTGCGCCAAAAGCCAACTTACGACACTCAACAACACTCACATAGAAGGCACCAACTCCGACCAAGTTATCATTCATCGTTATCCAATAGGGCGAGCCATGATCCCCTCACCAGGAATCATGTCATCCCCAGCTGAGAGGCATGACAATAACCCTGGCACAAATATATTCTATCTGAACCAAGGACTCAAGATCAACCCACACAGTAGGATACCAAAATAGCTGACACAAGACTACACCCACACCCAAACAACAGATCGACAAGACGGATGATGACATCGTTCGAAGGAAGCTCAAGCCAAGGCGTGACTTCGCCAATAACCCAATCAATCGTCAAGTCTAAGCTAGTCAATAATTACAGTCTATTTAATCATTGATTACAAATCTAACTTACCATGTCTAAATTACAATTTGTCATTAATGTACAATCTAATTTAACCTTAATACAAATCAATTTGAGCAATTCTAAATTACAAATTGTCATCAAGGTACCATCTAATTTAACATTAAATGCACATCAAATTAAGCAAGTCTAAACTTCAGTTTGGTTAATAATTAAATATCTAATTAACATTAATGCAATCTGATTTAGAAATTCTAAACTTCCATTTGGTTAATAATTAAATATCTAATTAACATTAATGCAATCTGATTTAGCAAGTCTAAACTTCAATTTGGTTAAAATTTAAAAATATAATTAACATTAATGCAATCTAATTTAGCAAGTCTAAAATTAATCACTAAATTAGCAATTATCAATATAAGACAATCATTAAAATATCAAGGCATAATGCTATACTCAAACATTATTAACAAAAATGACCAACATGTAGTCTAGCAATATTACTGCCTATATTTATGAAGGTGCGGGTGTATCGACAATCGTTGGCTCAAAGTTTGCTGGGGAATTCAACATTTTCTCAAATGAAATTGTAGTACACTACGAAATTGTTGTCCATATTTACTAAATTTAGTCGTCAGAGTAAACAGTTTGAGGCGTTGTCAGATCATCTAATGTTGAATTCGTTGCCATCAAACGCAGAATCAAAAGTTGGTTGTCTAAGTACAGGAAGGATATCGTTGTCTAAATAAGATATTGTTGTTAAGTGGAAACAAATACAAGAAACTTAACTAGAAATATTGATATCGTTCACTATCTAAATAACGATTTAATCACAAATAGATAGCTATCTAGCTAACTCGTTGTCATGTAAATTAACTGTTGTAAAAATCGGGATTACTGCCCACACCATGATTCACTACCCAAAACAATGCTACCTATAACTAAATTGTTGTCCAAAGTTATCAGCAAATACAACCATGCATACTCTCAAATCGTAGAGGTAATTAATATCCAGAATGTAATTAAGATGGGTTCCCCTTTAAAGGAAAATGCAACTTAAAACCCATTGCTGAATGTCAAATTTCGAGCATAAGTAAATGCAAAATCGCAGTCAAAGGGGGTAAAAACACAATCTTCATCAAGGGTAAAAATTGCCATGCAACAAAGGTATCAGTCAGAAGTTTTTTAAAGGCAAAATGTAGTCTTCATCAAGGGGAAAAATCGCCCATAAAATAAAAACAAAATGCAGTCTTGAGAGGTGGCGAAATTGCCAGGCAACAAAAATGAAATGCAATCTCAATCAAGCAACAAAGGCAGTCTGGCAATGGAAAATCATCATCTTGACTAGAGGTGGAAAAACAAAGTCATAAAGGTAAACATAACACCCACCCAAACGCCCCCATTGACTAGTAAGGCATAGACAATTCTTGGAGGAAAAAGAAAGCATGCTAGATATACAATTCACAGGGAAAAGTTCACCCTAAAAAATAGATTAAATGGAAAAGGAAAATCGTTGGCCAGAAGTATAGAATTGCAGGCCCAAATTTGCCTTCAAAAATAGAATAAATGGAAAAGGAAAATCGTTGGCCAGAAGTATAGAATCACAGGCCCAAATTCGCCTTCATAAACAGATTAAATGGCAATGGAAAATCGTTGGCCAGAAGTGTAGAATTGCAATGTAATACGAAACGAAATGGACAAATTCACCAGGCAAACAAGCAATGACTGGTGTCTTAAAAATGGAAAATCGCCAGAGCATTATATCCAGCAATGAAAATGCCTTAATTATATAAAAGCGCAAACAATGTATCCGACAAGCAGTACACAATAAATGAATAAAAACGCAGAGTTAAAAATTAGGGAATAGGAATGGTAACAATGGGGGATTTACTCAACACAATAAGGCGCAAGACCCTCAATCAACCAAGAAAAGTCAACGGGGGTAGATGACTAGGCAACACATCCTTCGTTCCTCATCCATGCACAAAAAAGTAGGGTGTTTGAATCTATAGGTTGTTGTGCACCGAAGTGATGACCATCGATTCAGCTATTGGCCGACTACTCAGGCGTGGACTGAAGAGCTAGGAATGAAGACGAAAATCACAAAACTTCACAACAATCAACAACCAAAGGGAAATCTCAACATGTAGGGATTGAAGCCAAGGGAATCAATCAACAATGAGCTTAAGGCTATGGGGAGGGGATTCAATTATCAATTAAAATGCTAAGTCAATCATTTTCTTTACCCAATTAAAAATACAGAACTAAAAGCGTAAGTATACTAAAAATATACCATGCAGAAATAAAGGAAGTGTATTGTAGCCCTAGTCGCCCACTCTAAGTCGTTGTCCCGTGTGCTCTGTGTCGCTCCCACCTACCGACCGATGAGACTTCACCGGTACCTCCCAGCCAACGGTAGGGGAAATCATCTTCCCCCTTATCACCTCGAGCCACAAAGGGGCCACACACACTAAACCAGAGAATCAACGAGCTCCCATCTCGCCTCGCAAGGCCGAGCTACCACTCCTCACTAAGTTGAGTATCCCAACTCCCACAAGCTAAGTCAGTCAAGTCTAAAATTCTGCAGCGTAACATTACGCATAACAGAAGAGATCCATCATCATTCTCCTCCCTCCATTATATAGAGTTTCAAAGTCCTTTACTTTCCCAAATTCCCATTTAATTTATTTTTCAACAATTTAATTCATAAAATCCTCCCCGTACATGTGTCACCCATCCCCTTCATTGCACCATAAATTAATTTCATTCATTAATTAATTACTCCTATTTCCCTCACCCACCTAAAAGCACTCCTAGAATCGCTCATAGGTGTCCCCATATTCCCTTACAAGTTTTAATGAATTTCCCCCTTACTAATTTACTAGTTGAGTTTAATTTAGAAATTTTTTAAATGTTAGATACCTTACTAGGTTAGACTTTTTGCTTTTTCTTTGTGTTGCCCCTTTCTTTTTATGTTTCCCGCTTTTTCCTAGTTTCCTAATTCTTTTGAATTTCCCTCTTTCCCTTTTCCTTTAAAAATCAAATTGGCAGGTGTAGAAAATTAAACTTTTTCCCTTTTTCTTTTTTAATTAATAAATTTTAATTAGCATAAGTGACAAAACAATTATTCCCCCCTTTTCCCCTTTTTAAATTTTATCCCCCAAAAGATTTTTATAAATTAAATGAATTACTTACCCCCTTCTCGTCACATGATTAATGATGATTATCATTATTATTTATTTATTTTTATACAAATAGATACAAATTTGTATCACAAGTATCACTTAGACCTAGACTTTATTTTCCTAGGCTGGGTGACATTTTATTAGGGGAAATGTTTTAGATATTTCTTATCACGCTATTTGTCCTAAGGTCATCTAGAGTTATCCATTTATTAATTAACAATGTGACGTGCCCTTCAGGATGCATTAGGTTCTCCAAGGGTTCCACTCGCCTCAATCTGTTTCCCTTGCGCGACGTGCCCTTCAGGACACACTACGTGGTCCAAGGGTGCCACTCACCTCTTTCCATTTTTCTTATGTGACATGCCCTTCAGGATGCACTACGTGCTCCAAGGGTGTCACTCGCCTCTTGACTGACTTGCTGGACATCAAAAAACCCTGGGGTCAATACTCCGCTAGGTGATCTTGTGGCAGACTAAGGGCCTCTAAGGAATAAGGCCCCTGCCTTATTGCGCGCCCCTTAGAATCATCGTGAGTGACTGTCACAGTCGACCCTCACGACATCGCGGGCCTTCTCTAACTAGGTAATTGTTAACCTACAGTTCGAGCCATGGCGAGAGTTTTAGTAGGTTGTCCCAAGGTTGATTTCCACACCTCTCCCTCAACGTCTCTAGTATTTGTGCGTGACTCCTCTACTCCGCATCTGATTTTGGTCGGCAAGCTATTGTCAGCCTGCATCATCAACGAATCATGTCAGAAATATATCCATAATCATATCATCTAATCAAATGCACAAATTTCATATATACAAAAATCAAACCCCCAATAGTCCACTCCTTGGATCGATCCAGAATCCAAGGGGTTTTGTCGATGCCTCTGCATCCTCGAGGTCCAAAATCCTGCACACTCTAGAAAACTAAGTCAATAGCACATGTCTATGTCAATACAACAAAACAAGAATCCATCAATCCATAACGCCTCATAATCATAATCAAATGCCCAATAGTGTAATAATTCGGATCACTTGCAAGCAAGTGTCCTCAAAGAATAAGTTCGCTTAGTGCGCACAAGAGAAGGATCTTACATACATCCCCTCTTGGTATAAACTTCATCTCGAAGTTTCATAGTATATAAGTGCTGAAATAATGTGTATCATAGTATCATAAGTCTATCTATCAAACAAAAATGGAAACTATTGGCGCATATCATATGCGTCCTCCCAGGGTTGAGTGCGGACTATAGTTGGCCCACTAGACCTTGACTTGTTCTACTGTTCGATGTCGTAGCTGTCGAATGTGATGATCCAGGATGTAGATCAGCTCAGCTGTGAGTGCCCCCTCATCTGATACCTGCAAGGAACTTATGTCAATAACATGTGTAGGATCACTAATATAATGTCTCAAAATAGATACGTGAAAAACATCTTGCATACGCCTCAAATAATCAGGCAAGGCTAGTCGATAGGCCACGGGCCCCTTTATTTCCACGATAACGAAAGGTCCCATGAACCTAGGTGGGAGTTTATCTCCCTTTCCAAACTTGATCAAACTCTTATGCGGTTTTACCCGCAAGAAGACTCGATCGCCAACTTCGTAACTACGGGCGACATAGTGCACATCGGCATGACTCGTTTGTCAATCCTGTGCTTCTTTATTCCTTTGTATTATTGTTTTCATTTTCTCTTCCATTTCTTGGATCGCTTCTGGTACCACTAGGACCCTATCCTCAAGTTGATCCCAACTCAAAGGTGTCTGACACGGTCGCCCGTAAAGAAACTCGAAAGGCGCCATCTTAATGGTGCTTTGGTAACTATTTTTATAAGCGAATTCCACCAGTGGCAAGAATTCTTCCCAATGCTTTTGTTGTTCCATCACATACATGCACAACATGTCCTCCAAGGTCTGGTTCGTTTGTTCGATCTGCCTGTCAATCTCTGGGTGATACGCAGTAATAAAGTTAATCTGGGTTTCCAAGGCCTCTTGGAAACTAGTCCAAAATCGTCTAGTAAACATCGATCCTCGATCAGATATAATCCTCTTAGGCATGCCATGCAGCCTCACAATCTCATTGATGAAAACTCTAGCTATGTCAGGTGCCTGATACGTCATATGCACAAGAATAAAATAAGCACTCTTTGTCAGAGTGTCAACTACTACGAAAATCGAGTCGTGTCTCCTTGATGTTGGTGGCAATCCAACAATAAAATCCATCAAAATGACCTCCCATTTCGATTCTGGAATAGCGTGTGGTTGTAGTAATCCTTCTAGATGTCTATGTTCAGCCTTTAACTGCTGACATTCTAGACATCTGGCCACATAGTTGACTATGTCTGCCTTCATTCCTTTCCAGAAGAATAAGGGTTTAAGGTCCGCTCTCATATTTTTGATTGTTGGTTGATCCATGTATACTGCTCTATGAGCCTCATTTAGGATCAATCTCCTCAACTCGTCCTTCGGTGGTACGTAAATCCAATTTTTAAACCTCAATAATCCATCGTCATCAAACGTAAATCCTTCAAATATTGGTACCATCATTGTGTTTTGTCCGATAAAATCCTCGACCTCTTTGTACCAGTCATCGTCACGCTGTAAAGTTAGAATATTTTCACGTAGATTCATCTGAAGAGGCAACACCGAAAAGAGGCGTGGTCTCTGACTCAATGCATATGCCACTCGGTTCACTATTCCTTTTATGTAGGAAATGTTGAAATCATACTCGCTAAGTAGTTCCTACCAATGTTGTTGTCGCACATTTAGGTCGGTTTTCCTAAAGATGTGTTGTAGTCCACAGTGGTCCATCTTTAGTTCAAATTTTTGTCCTACTAGGTAGTGTCTCTAAACCTTCAAGGCATAAACAATGGCTAACAACTCCAAATCATGCGTCACATAGTTCTCCTCATGCCTTCTTAGTTTCCTCGAGATGTAAGCGATCACTCGATCGTCTTGCTTCAAGACTCTACCTAAGACTTCCTTGGATGCGTCAGTGCATACCAAGAGGTCCGCGTCCATGCCAGGGACGTTTAGTATCGGTGTCATTGTCAACATCTCTTTGAGCCTCCAAAAATCTTCTGCGCATTTGTCGGCCCAAACAAACTTCTTCTTATTCTTCTGCAACTCCGTGATCGGATTTTCTATCTTTGAAAATCCCTCGACGAACTGTCAATAGTATCCTGCTAAATCCATGAAGCTATGCACTTCCGGGACATTTTTCGGTGTAGGCCATTCCATAATAGCCTCGACCTTTTTTGGATCCACGATGATACCTTCGTCGGAGATGACGTGTCCTAAGTAGTGAATCTTTGATTGATAAAATGAGCATTTGGACAACTTCCCATACAATTTGTGCTCTCACAGACACTGTAGTACCAAGCGCAAGTGCTCGTCAAGCTCCTCCGTTGTCCGAGAGTAAATCAAAATATCATTAATGAATACTTGGACGAACTTGTCCAAGTACTCACAGAACACCCCGTTCATCAAACTCATAAATACCCCTGGGGCATTTGTCAGTCCAAATGGTAAAACAGTAAACTCGTAATGCCCAAACCTCATCTTAAAGGAAGTCTTAGGGACATCCTCCTCCTTGATCTGTAACTGGTGATACCCTGATTGCAAATTGATCTTTGAGAACACGGTTGCACCCTTCATTTGATCAAACAAATCATCAATCCTCGACAACAAATATTGATTCTTGATCGTTGCCTTGATCAGTTGACGGTAGTCAAGGCAGAGCCTCCACGACCCATCCTTCTTTCATATGAAAATAAAGGGTGCACCCCACAGTGACACACTTGGGCGTATCAGTCCCAGGTCCAGCAACTCCTTCAGTTGCATTCTCAACTCCTATAACTCTGGGGTCGACATACAATAAGGAGTTCTAGCTATCAGTTCAGTCCCCAGTTTTAGGTGTATAGTAAACTCCAATTCCCTCTCCGGCGACATCCCAGGTAAATCCTCTAGGAAGACGTCTGCAAACTCTCTCACCACAGGAAGGTGTTCTAGACCTTCTGCTACTCCCTTCTCATTTAATGCAAGGATCACATAAATCTTACATCCCTTGCGCATGCTCTTCCGTAGCTGCAAGGAAGAGATGAACCTCATGGAAACTCCTTGGTTCCTTCCTACAATCACGCGTCTTCGTCCCTCATCATCGACCAAGCTCAACCATTTCGTCTTACAATTGAGTATCACCTCATGCGATTCAAACCAGTCCATACCAATCATGACGTCATAAGATCCTAAGATCGTGACATACAGGTTGGCCCTGGTGACAAACTCTCCCAGGTTAAGGGTATAACCCGTAACCTTTCCTCCAACCTTTTGTTTGGCTCCCGAAGCCATCTCTATGAAGCTAAACTCATCATGTTCAACTGCCTTTACCTTAATCCTTTTTAGCGTTGCACCATAAATGAAACTCTTGGAAGCACCTAGATCTATCAAAATACTAAGGGTCTTGTTAACAATGGTACCTGACGTCTCGAGCACAGTTGACTGGTGCTTTGCCTGGTGGTTATTCACCGTTGCATGAATCCTATGGGCCTTGCCCAAATCTCCCACGGTAGTGGGTCCAATTGATCCAGATGCTATAGTCCTCTCCACTGGGTAGTCACATTGGTAGTGTGGCTCCCCACGCATCCAACACCCCTTCTTTGGTCCAATACTCCTGGTACCTGAAGTAGAAGTTGACGGCTCACCATCCTGGAATCCTGGCCTGTTCTATTGAACAGGCCTAAACTGTTGTTGTTGCGGTTGACAATGCTATTGATGCAGTGGTCCTCAGTAAGGATTTTGCTGCTGAGGCATTGATCACCGAGGTGTAGAGGAAAGTGGATCCCCTCTGGAAGCCATGATATCCCGGCGTATGTTTGATGTTGTTGCACACCAGATGACACCTACCCTGCTGCTCTCGCTGGAGTCCTACTCTGACCCCCGCTGATAAGATCCTCCTCTACTACGAGGGACATTTGGATGGCATCATGCAAGGTCTGAGGCATCAGAATCCTAACCTTTGCACGTATGCTACCATTAAGGCCAAACATGAACCTGTTGACCTTAAGTTTCTGTGTATTAAGATGCAGAGCATACCGAAGAAACTCCATAAAATGAGCCTCGTACTCGGGCACCGTATGGATACTGATGCAGGAGCATCTACACGTCATCAAGCGGGCCAGCGCGCATGGAGAAGGAACATACAGCTGGACAGTGCCAACACGCACATTTTGAAATGCTTTGGAGATTGTTGCGCCGTCATTTGGATGAAGGCATTCAAATCCGAGCGCAGTTATATTGTATTAGTAGATAGGAAGGCATTTATTTTGAATTAATGCTGTTAGATAGGAATTAACTGTAGATTAGACATTTCTACTTTCGAGAGGGGAAACGGAATAATAGGAACCCTCCTTTGTACATTGTATCATATTTTTCTCATTCATTCATACAGGAGCAAGAGAGGAAGAAGCTTGCGCAGAAATCCTCCATGTACAGGCAATTGAATTAATAGGAAAACACTGATTCAATTCCCATGGATGTGTTTGATACTTTTGTGTTGTTGATGTTATGCTTCTGTTTACTTGCTTCCTTTTATGCGTATTTGTTATATGTTGTATATGTGATTGCATATCAGGTTCGAAACCTGAGAGAATGAGTCTCAGTTGTTTCTCTGCTTAGGCCAGGGGATTCCTGCATCGAGTGCAGTCGAATACCTCCGCATAGAGTGCGTCGAGGAGGCTAAGTGGTGAAACCTTTGTTCTCACCTCGTTCAGAGTTGGGTCTGAGTATTCGAACCGTGCAGCTGAGTGCAGGTCGGACTAGGTATCAGAAGTAAGTCTGAGGAGAGGGAAGAAGCGAGGTTGTTGCAAGTGTGAGTGCACAGAACCCAGGAGAACTTCGACACTTAGAGAGTGGTTGGAGGTTGAAGGGTGAGCGAGTTCATGAAGGTTCTCTGAAGGAATCAGAGGATGAAGCTCAGAAGGGATAGCCCTTTGGTTCATTKAGAAATCGACCCGGTAGTGGGCGCAYGGGACGAAGGGGGTGGAGTAGAGACCTCTTCATAGAGGAAGAGAATCGACGACTGGAGTTGATCGAGGAGAGTCCCGAACTCTAGGGTACCGTTGGTCGCGGAGGAGCCGCGAGAGGTTTGAGCCGCAGGGGCACGGAGGAACCATTTCCATCGCACATCGGTGAATTGGGGTCAGCGAGTGCAATAGTCCCATGCACGTTAGAATCGCGAAGTGTGATTCCCCGATTTAGTCGGGACCGTCGATCCGAGTGTGGACAGGTGGCACGAATCCGGAATATCAAAGTTTCGGCCTTCGGGGTTTCCAGTGGCAGGAGACTTGAAGTCGCGGACCCGCGAGTCACGAAATCCCGACGTGACGTGGCAGCGTGGGACCCGGGAGTCAGAGTGGAGTCCAGGTGGAGCGCTCGTGGGACATCGGGGTTTCGGTACTCGAGGGTTGGATAGATCAAGGTTCGCGCCGCGAGTAGGAATTCCCCGAGGTTGACCTTTGACCGTCGGGGTTCGGGTTTTGCTTTCCCCAGGGACAGTACTGTGAGGCTCGCGATACCGCGAGTTCCGATCTCCCAATACGTGAAGGGGTGATCGCCGAGAAGACTGTGGGTAGAACTCCCGAGAGGAGTGGAAGAGCTTGGACTCTTCGGGGCCGAGAGAAAAAGAAGGTCCTGGTGGTGTGACCGACTACTGAGAGTGCGGTTGCCGTCAGATACCCTATCGTAAAACATTGAACTCGTTGAGTTGACGCTCAATGAATTCCTCAGATAGGTACCTCTCTCAAAACTGTTCCTCGAACAGTTCCCATGACACGTCTTTGACGACCATGTTCAGTTGTGGCAGGAGCGTCTTCCACCATAGAAGAGCTCTCCCCTTCAGTTGAAAGACCACCATGTAGACCTTCATGTTGGAGATATAGTTGCGAAGTGAAAATCACATCACCATATTCTCCAAACATACCTTGGCGGCTGTACCGTCCAGGGCACCAAAGAACTTAGGAAATTTTACCTTCTCGAGTTCACGGTGAATGCTACCTGTAGCAACCGGAGAGCACGGTGGACCCTTAGGGGGTGTTGGCGCCCTAGCCTCATCTATGTCCAAATGGTTGATCAATGCCTCAGACATCTGCTGAAAAGACCTCATCAGCCCAGCCATGTCACCCACCGTTATCTTCTCTTGCCCGACAACCTGTTCGTTTCCCTCGGGGTTGGACCCCTCAGGCGTGGATGTTGTTGGAGGCATCGCGCCTCCTCCCCTAGCACCCCGTCATTTGCCTCCGTGCCATCCTCTAACCATGATTACCTATATGAATACAAGTCAACTAAATTAGTAACATTATAATCAAATATCATATCAACGAAATTCGTAGTGATATGATATTTGATACCATATGTAATGACCCCTTCATTACAACTACAAGCGAAACAAAAATGATTTTTTTTTTCTTTTTTGGGGCAAGAAGGTGATGATGACAAAAATTTAACCACACCACTGACGATGAACGCAAGCACATAGTCTAGGCAACAAGCAACAAAGACTCCACACACTGGTGCATGAGAAACTGGGCAAAATGTGCATAGAGAAACAAGGAAAAAAAAAAACTACTTGCCCGACGCAAACATGACCACGCCTACAAGCTAAGGGACAACATCCCCATCCTGACACAATGGACTTGATGAACAAGACTAGAACCTCAAGGTGTGTGAACCAAACGCATTAAGGCGTTCAATCCGTGCGCCAAAAGCCAACTTACAACGCTCAACAACACTGACATGGAAGGCACCAACTCCGGCCAAGTTATTAATCGTCGCTATCCAATAGGGCATGCTATGATCCCTTCATCAGGAATCATGTCGTTCCCAGCTGAGAGGTGCGACAATAACCCTGGTGCAAACATATTCTATCTGGACCAAGGACTCAAGACCAACCCATTCACTAGGAGACCAAAACAGATGACACAATACTACACCCACACCCAAACAACAGATCGACCAGACGCAAGATGACGTCGTTTGAAGAAAGCACAAGCCAATGCACGACTTTGCCAATAACCCGATCAATCATCAAGTCTAAGCTAGTCAATAATTACAGTCCATTTAATCATTGATTACAAATCTAACTTAGCATGTCTAAATTACAATTTGTCATTAATGTCCAATCTAATTTAACCTTAATACAAATCAATTTGAGCAGTTATAAATTACAATTTGTCATCAAGGTACCATCTAATTTAACATTAAATGCACATCAAATTAAGCAAGTCTAAACTTCAATTTGGTTAATAATTAAAGATCTAATTAACATTAATGCAATTTGATTTAGCAAGACTAAACTTCCATTTGGTTAATAATTAAATATCTAATTAACATTAATGCAATCTGATTTAGCAATTCTAAACTTCAATTTGGTTAAAATTTAAAAATCTAATTAACATTAATGCAATCTAATTTAGCAAGTCTAAAATTAATCACTAAATTAGAAATTATCAATATAAGACAATCATTAAAATATCAAGGCATAATGCTATACTCGAACACTATTAACAAAAATGACCAACATACAGTCTAACAATATTACTGCCTATATTTGTGAAGGTGCAGGCGTATCGGCAATCGGTGGCTCAAAGTTTGCTGGGGAATTCAACATTTTCTCAAATGAGATTGTAGCACACTACGAACTTGCTATCCAGATTTACTAAATTTAGCCGTCAGAATAAATAGTTTGAGGCGTTGTCAAATCATCTAATGCTAAATTCGTTTCCATCAAACGCAGAATCAAAAGTTGGTTGTCTAAGTACATGAAGGATATCACTGTCTAAATAAGATATTGTTGTTAAGTGAAAACAAATACAAGAAACTTTACCGGAAATATTGATACCGTTCACTATCTAAATAAGGATTTAATCACAAATAAAT
This sequence comes from Picea engelmannii, assembly GCA_009831015.1. Taxonomy (NCBI): domain Eukaryota; kingdom Viridiplantae; phylum Streptophyta; class Pinopsida; order Pinales; family Pinaceae; genus Picea; species Picea engelmannii. Next base: position 403,236 of record ML799416.1, read on the forward strand.
AGTTGTCTAGCTAACTCGTTATCATGTAAATTAATTGTTGTAAAAATCGGGATTACTGCCCACGCCATGATTCGCTACCCAAAACAATGCTACCTATAACTACATCATTGTCCAAAGTTATCAACAAATATAGCCATGCATACTCTACATACTCTCAAATCGCAGAGGTAATTAATATCCAGAATGTAATTAAGTTGGGTTCCCCTTTAAAGGAAAATGCAACTTAAAACCCATTGTCGAATGTCAAATTCCGAGCATAAGTAAATGCATAATCACAGTCAAAGGGGGTAAAAACACAGTCTTCATCAAGGGTAAAAATCACCATGCAACAAAGGTATCAGATAACAATTTTTTAAAGGCAAAACACAGTCTTCATCAAGTGGAAAAATTGCCCAGAAAATAAAAATGAAATGAAGTGTTGAGAGGTGGCGAAATTGCCAGGCAACAAAAACAAAATGCAGTCTCAATCAAGCTATGAATATAGTCTGGCAATGGAAAATTTATGTCTTGACTAGAGGTGGACAAACAAAGTCATAAAGGTAAACAAAACACCCACCCAAACGTCCCCATTAACCAGTAAGGTGCAAGCAATTCTTGGAGGAAAAGAAAAACATGCCAGATATACAATTCGCAGGGAAAATTTCACCCTCAAAAATGGATTAAATGGAAAAGGAAAATCGTTGGCCAGAAGTATAGAATCGCAGGCCCAAATTCGCCTTCAAAAACAGATTAAATGGCAAAGGAAAATCGTTGGCCAGAAGTATAGAACGCCCAAATTTTCCTTCAAAAACAGATTAAATGGCAATGGAAAATTGTTGGCCAGAGTGTAGAATCACAATGTAATAAGAAACGAAATGCAGACAACAAAATGGCCAAATTCACCAAGTAAACAAGCAATGATTGTTGTCTTAAAAATGGCAAATCGCCAGAGCATTATATCCAGCAATGAAAATGCCTTAATTTTATAAAAACACAAGCAATGTATCCGGCAAGGAGTACACAATAAATGAATAAAAACGCAGAGTTAAAAATTAGGGAATAGGAATGGTAACAATGGAGGATTTACTCAACACAATAAGGTGTAAGATCCTCAATCAACCAAGAAAAGTCAATAGGGGTAGACGACTAGGCAACACATCCTTCACTCCTGATCACAGAAAAGCAGAGCATTTGAATCTATAGGTTGTTGTGCACCGAAGTGATGACCCTTGATTCGACTCCTGGCCAACTGCTCAGGCATGGACTGAAGAGCTAGGGACGAAGACGAAAAGTGCAAAACTTCACAACAATCAACAACCAAAGGGAAGTCTCAACATCCAGGGATCGAAGCCAAGGGAATCAATCAACAACGAGCTTAAGGCTATGGGGGGGGGATTCAATTATCAATTAAAAAGCTAAGTCAATCATTTTCTTTACCCAATTAAAAATGCATAACTAAAAGCGTAAGTATACTAACAATCTACCATGCAGAAATAAAGGAAGTTTATCGTAGCCCTATATGCTCGCTTTGAGTCGTTGTCCCGCGTGCTCCATGCCATTCCTGCCTGTCGACCGATGAGACTTCACTGGTACCTCCCAGCCAACGCTAGGGGTACTCTTCTTTCCCCTTAGCCCCCAATCCATAATGGGGCCACGCACACTAAACAAGAGAATCCGCTAGCTCCCAACTCGCCTCATAAGGCCGAGCTACCACTCCTCGTCGAGCTGGGTATCTCAACTCCCACAGGCTAAGTCAATCAAGTCTAAAATTTTGCAGCGTAACATTACGCATAACAGAAGAGATCCATCATCCTTCTCCTCCCTCCATTATATAGAGTTTCGAAGTCCTTTACTTTCCCAAATTCCCATTTAATTTATTTTTCAATAATTTAATTCATAAAATCCTCCCCGTACATGTGTCACCCATCCCCTTCATTGCACCATAAATTAATTTAATTAATTACTCCTATTTCCCTCACCCACCTAAAAGCACTCCTATAATCGCTCCTAGGTGTCCCCATATTCCCTTACAAGTTTTAATGACTTTCCCCCTTACTAATTTACTAGTTGAGTTTAATTTAGAAAGTTCTCAAATGCTAGATACCTTACTAAGTTAGACTTTCTGCTTTTTCCTTGTGTTTCCCCTTTCTTTTTATGTTTCCCTCTTTTTCCTAGTTTCCTAATTCTTTTAAATTTCCCTCTTTCCCTTTTCCTTTAAAACTCAAATTGGCAGGTGTAGAAAATTAAGCTTTTTCCCTTTTTCTTTTTTAATTAATAAATTTTAATTAGCATAAGTGACAAAACAATTATTTCCCCTTTTTCCACTTTTTAAATTTTATCCCCCAAAAGATTTTTATAAATTAAATGAATTACTTACCCCCTTCTCGTCACATGATTAATGATGATTATCGTTATTTTTTTTATATATATATATATATAAATAGATAAAAATTTGTATCACAAGTATCACTTAGACCTAGACTTTATTTTCCCAGGCTAGGCAACATTTTATTAGGGGAAATGTTTTAGATATTTCTTATCATGCTATTCATCCTAAGGCCATATAGGTTTATCCATTTATTAATTAACAATGTGACGTGCCCTTCAGGACACACTAGGTGATCCAAGGGTGTCACTCACCTCAATTTCTTTCCCTTGCGCGACGTGCCCTTTAGGACGCAGTACGTTCTCCAAGGGTGCCACTCGCCTCTTTCTATTTTTCTTGCATAACGTGCCCTTCAGGACGCACTACGTGCTCCAAGGGTTCCACTCTCCTCTTGACTGACTTGGTAGATATCAAAAACCCCTGGAGTCAATACTCCGTCAGGTGATCTTGTGGGAGACTAAGGGCCTCTAAGGAATAAGGCCCCTACCTCATTGCATGCCCCTTAGAATCATCGTGAGCGACTGTCGCAGTCGGCCCTCACGGCATCGTGGGTCTTCTCGAACTAGGTAATCGCTAACCTATAGTTCAAGCCATGGTGAGAGTGCTAGTAGGTTGTTGCAAGGCTGCTATCCACAACTCTCCCTCAACGTCTATGGTAATTGTGTGTGACCCCTCTACTCCACATGTGAGTTTGGTCAACAAGCTATCATCATCCTACATCATCAATGAATCATGTCAGAAATATATCCATAATCATATCATCTAATCAGATGCACAAATGTCGTATATACAACAATCAAACCCCCAATAGTCCACTCCTTGACTCGATCCAGAGTCCAAGGGGTTTCGTCAATGCCCCTGCATCCTCGAGGTCCAAAATGTTTCACACTCAGGAAAACCGAGTCAATATAACCTGTCTATGTCAATACAAAAAAATAAGAAGCCATCAATCAATGCGCACAAGAGCGGGATGTTACAATGATGCACCAATAACATGCATGTTTTAAAAGACACACCACTATGATATTTTTTAAAATATTTGTCCTGGTGCAACTTCGTTAACAACATTGTTGCATTTTGGTGAATTGAACGCAATGACGCTCCATTTTTATATTTTTTCCATAAAATAAATTACTATGGTAAATTATTAAGTATTTTTCTCGTTGTCTTATAGTACATATCACCAGTGCATTGTATGTATTTGCTGCATCACTGAGCAAAAAAATTGTAACATAAAAATGGGTGGTGCGCTCGATTAATAGAATGCACTGGTGCATTTATCTTAATTGGTGCACCGTCGAGGATCTTAGAGGTTCTTACCATAAGACGCATTGCACAACTAATTTGTGAAAATTTGTCCCGGTGTCATGCTCTTTACAACACCAATGTGTTGTTTGGATTTAGGGGCACCACTAGGTTCAATTGTTTTATCGCAACTTAAGCGGTGTGATGTGTTAATATAAATGCACAAGTGTTACCATGTTATTGGAGCATCGGCATTTTTTTAATGGTGTGTTTCGTTGTCAAGAGAACCAGTAAAGGGCCATCCACCGAGATTCCCCACTATGCCATGTCACTTAATATTTTCCCAATGCGATTATTTAACAACATGTTGGCAGCCCAACATATTTTTTAAATTTTGATGTCAATTAAATGATTTATATAGCTTCCTAACTGGGGTCATGAATTTTTATTACTCTTCATAAGAGATTCTCGAAATGACAATCGTAATTTGTCGCTTTTCACTATTTTTTTCTTTCATGCTTCGTTCAGGACTGAAATCATGAAAACGAAGCATGAAAACTTGCGACTGTGTTACCATTCTGTTTGAAAATTTATTAAAGGCAAATTATTCCTACATTCTATTAATGAAGCTTTGCTCCTTACCATGAAGAGTTATTCTCCTTGTTTCGATTCCTTGAACACCAAGCATGCTTAGGGTTTGATAGTTATATCAACAAAGGACCTTTTATGATTTGAGTATTGGTATGGTTTTTTATTGTTGTTTGATTCTTGGTTATATGTTTCTTCATTACTAGGTATTCGATTTTCGATTTTCAAACATCCTGAACCATATGATCCAACCCACTATATCTCGCACTTATTTCCTTCTTAATGCCTTGGTCCTAGCTTGTACTAAATGCAAAGGTGGCAATACAATTTTCAGTCAGCCATCATTTCCAAGACTGGTCTTGGGCTTAGCAAACCCTCTTCGTATGCATTTCAATTAATGCCCATGTTATCGTTATGAGTTTCTGCTCATACGTCGTTCATTGTTGGTGTTATCGGGCTCGGGGCATGGCTCTGGTCTGTCTCACAAACCCTCCCTGCACACTGTGTTTGATCGATTACCCTTTGATCTAGTATGGCTCCTGTCGTTAGAGTCGAACCAAATGGAATTCAAACTCTGCTCTTACATGTTGATGCCAGAGAAGATCTGGAGAGAAGTGGTTAGCTCATTTTCATTAGAAAATTTCAAGGTTTCAATTTACAAACTGCCCAAGAATTCTCTTTCTCCTTCGATGGGTGTGGAGCTAAAGTGGGTGATGTCCAAATGGAGGTTACACAGAATTTCTTGAGTCAATCTACAGGACTCCTTGCAAGCGGTCAAAGGTGGTTCAAAAATGCAAAAGTGGAAGAAGTCCCTTGGAGTCTCCTCTTTACCTCTTAGAAGATAAAAGGATGTGACAAAGGTATGCCCATTTCCTTCCTAAAATCTCGGTGGCACGATCTGCTTGCTATGGTAAAACAATTTGTTACCTGTGAGGGACGTTTTGGTCGTGTGTTTTTGTACCATCTGCGTCTACTTATGATTTTTATGGGGTTTCCTTTGAACATGTCGTATTATTTATTGAGGAGCCTTTATAAAATGGGCAAAATGTATAGAAAGCAGCGGTTAGACTTGAGCCTCTTCCATCACGGCCTAATAAAAGTCCTTCTTGTGCATCAATTATAATTGCAGAATGACAGTTGGGATTCATTCATAACTGGAAACGGTTATGGTAACCCTGATATGGAGGAGGTCGACCAAATTGTGGTTGAAGAGACCCTATTCTACCCTACAATGCCCCTCTCACCTACCCAGGCCTATGTCTCAGCCTCCTACAACAAACCCTTAATCGATCTAAAGGTTATTGAACAGGCCTGTGAGCAGGTTATACATCCTAATGACTATGTTAAAAATTTAAAGAAACCTACAAGGAAGGCATCTAAAAGCAATGTTGATATAAATTTTAAGAACAAGAGATCCGAGAGATTGATTTCGAGGAGGCTTCGTAATAAGTCGAACTCTCATGTGAGCTTGATTAGCATGATTGAGGTTCATGAGAGTTCGAACTCTGAAATCGATAGGTTCCTCGCTGAAGAAGACCCTCATCCGTTCAAGCCACACCTTTATCGGCCCTATAACTTTGTTCACAATTTACCTCCCCGTTTGAAAAACAACGCAGAGTTTCCTAGTGTCAAATTGGGTAATGAATCTACTGTCAGTATGGAAGATTCTCCAGTTCACAATCATGTTTGTTCCCATGCAACCACCGCTAAGTCAAAGTGTAAAGTCTGTCTGTCCTGGATTGATAGATATTATACTGATATCCCTATCCTACAGTCACGGGTTAAGGCTCTAACAGATTAGATCGATGTCTTAATGAGGGAAAACCATAGGCTCGAGTCTGTTATTCAAGGAAAAGAAAAATGTATGAAGACAATAGGCAATGTGGTATTTAAAAATGTTGAGGCTGCAACAGCCATTGTAAATTCCAAGGTTGTCTAATATGATTTGATTTCATAGTTGGAGGTATGATTCTTTATGTTAATATAGGACTATTTTTTTAAACTAGATTGCTTTGTTCTTTCAATAAATTGGATTTCATTTACTAAAATAACTAGCTACATAATCACAAGATTCTGTAGCCAGTTATGTTAATTCGAAATGTGTAAATTAATGGTTGAATTTGTATCTAAATCTTTCTATTTTCCTTTTTCTTTCAGGATATTCAGGAATCCATGATTACAAATTGATCTGAGGCACTCTTGAGACCTTCCAGTCATATCTTTGATGCATTTTGAATGAACATAAATGAACTTTTGTTAGCTTTAGAGGATTTAGTATGATCTGGGTGGTTGTATCCCCCTTTTTATTTTTGTAATCAATATTTGATCTCAGAAAGGGAAACAATTATCTTTTTTGAGGCTTTTATAAACCCATTATTTTTGTAATCAGAGGCATCCTGGCCTGGGGCTAGTTGTGAACAACTTATACTCGAATTTGGACATAACAAATATTTACTTCATGCTTCAGCCATCTGTGAATGTTGTTATTGTCTATAATTTGTTTATCTTGTTAATTGGATGATTGTTGATAGCTTTCATCTTCGCAAATTATTTTGTTGTCAAGATAGTTTTTCTCTCACAGTTCACGATTTTATGCTTCAATTTTATGAAAACAGTGAATGATCATTCAGTTCGTATTATGAGGTTTACCTCAAACATGTTGATTGATTAAATGCAGGCTGTAACTGTCAGATTTATCTTATGCTTTATTACTTGTAGTCTATTATATCACAATTATTATTTTTCATCTTATTGTTTTATCAATTAAATACACCAGTCAATGCACAGTTTAACGTTTGTCCCAAACAGTGTGAATATGCACAGTAGATTTATCTCATGGATGGATTGATGTATGATTTACGCAAACAGTTGGATGCACACTCTTCAAGTGATTAATAGGTTAGTTTGTTCTTTTCTTTTATTTGTTTGTTTAATATAGAAATTCCTATATATAGTATAATTTTCACTGTCTATATTTTTCTGTTTAAATAAGTAGTTTAATATTTGATTTTACGAATGCATATAGATTTTAAAAACAAACCAAAAAACAAATAGTACTTTTTGCTTTCTTTATCTACTTTCATCAAAAGAACCATTATATATTTGATTTTTTATGAGTTCAGATTAAAACTCATTATTTGTATATCTTGTATATATGAATTACATAAATGGAACTATCATATAAATATTGTTTAAATAAACTGTATATATATTTAGATGTACATATATATTTCAGTGATTAGTAATTAGTGAGTTATTTTGTTTCTTTCATTTATTTTTTCGTTTCCTTAGGACTTTAGATTGGTCAACAGAGCCATTAAACCCGTCAGAGTGAGTCAGTTCAAATGACTTGGGTTACTTAGATAACCCCGGACCGGATTCACTCTTCCAGTTGATGAGTGGTCAATTTATCCCGTCAACAAATGGCGCTAGAAGGAGGGCCTGAATACTATTAATGGCACGTGGAGGTCGCAAGACTCCTCCCCCACCTACCCACTCACCTATAGTAACAAGAAGTCATTCTGACGACAACATTGTCCCTCAAACAACAACCACATCAAACGGCAATCCACGGATTACTGTTGAACCAGTAACACCAAACCCCCCAGGGGCCGACGTACAAGAAATTGTTCGTCAATCCCTCCTAACGACACACGGTGCTTTGGCCCGTATTAGAAAACCAGGTCAGCCATTGAATCAACCATTAGACTTTTCTGGCATTAGGGAGAAACTTGAAGGCATTGATCTTACCCTAAACCCTACGGATCCAGAACACATCCTCACTCCTGCAGCAGGAGGATCTGGTATTCCACCATCACCACCCCCTTCATCTCCTTCTTCTTCAGGAGAAGAATCATCAGACAAAGGCAGTTCTTCATCTCAGCCTTTGACACCACCCATGCCTATGGAAAATCCGAATAATCCCGCCAGACCTTGGCTCGATCAAGATGCAGTGTCCATGCCTGGGCCCTAGCATCCTTTTCCTAAACATCCAAAGAAATGGCTCCCTAAATTTGACCTAGATTCCAAGTATATTGTTGAGGACCATATTAAAAAATTCATGTCAGCCATTAGGTTCCGTAGTGTTGAACACAAAGACGTAGTATGTAGACTTTTTCCGTACACCTTTGAAGGAAATGCCTCTACCTGGTACTTTTCCCAACAACCCCACACTATTGTGTCTTGGGATAGATTCGAATCCTATTTCCTTAAGAAATTCAGAGACGACAAATCTCTTGAAGCCCTAGTCATGGAACTCTCTAGTTTAAAGATGAACCCCATAGAAAAGATAAAATATTTTAATCAAAGGTTCCTGACATTAAAGAATCAAATCCCCACAGATTCAATCCCTACTGAAAACCTTATCGTCGCATACTACACAAAATCCCTACACCAAAACATAGAAATTTGGGTAAAAAAGTCTAAGAAAGCCACATTATTATAAGCCTTCGAAGAGGCGAGTCAAATCGAGACAGATATTCTCAACCTAAAATACAATATCTGTAACGAGGAAGAGACTACTTCATCCTCCAAGAAGAAAATCGAAATTCTTCCTAGACCTCCCCAAACTAAAACTCAATCAGACAGTTCAGATCTAGAAAGTTTACAGAAGGTCGTTCAGAAGTTGTCAAATCAAGTTATAGATTTGAGAAGATCAGCTGAAGAAGCTTCTTCAAGCAAAGGAACTTACAAAACCCCTTTCAGAAAGTCTTTTCCCACAAATCGGCCTAACTCAAATTCTGAAGGCCTAAATCTAGAAAGCTTACAATTTGCTATCCAAACAATTATAGAAGCACATGATAACTTGATTCCTCCCGAGATTCCTGAATACGTGGCTGAACAAGAAATAGTGGAAGACGATGAATCCTCTCCCAACATTTTCAGGCATTTTTCGGATAATATCTTTCAAGCTAATTTTGAAACATTGCATCCTTACAATACCAGAAGTAAAACAACGAATAAATCTTCTTTTGAAATTGGAACTAATGCACCTCAAAAATAGTCTAAACCAATTGAAACTAAATAGAATTCAACAACTCCAAGTTTAGAGTATGATTTGATTGAGGATCTCAAAAAAATTAGAGCTAATATTTCTGTTTACGAATTATTGAAATTTTCTTTTATTCTGCAAAAGATGCTGCAGAATATTGCAGAAAACAACAAAAACAACAATCCGAACAGAAACAAATTTGCTGAAAACAGCCCCAAAATACCTCAAAAGGTCTCCTTTAAAACGATGCTAGAGTCCTTTGATAAAAGAGACCTTGCTGTAAAAAGTGTAACAAATGTAGATAAACTAGTTTCAGGGGCTGTGACTAAAAAACAACAAACTTATGCTATTAATACTCATAGAAATGTCCCACCCTTTTTGTTGACTTTTGAAATTTTCAATAGGAATGTACATAATTGTATGGTAGATTTAGGTGCATCGTCAAACGTAATGCCTTGGTCTGTCTGCCAAAAAATCAATGCTGAAGTTCAAACTTCCAGTCTGAAAATTGTTCAGCTTGATCGGACTAGTGTTAAAGTAATAGGTGAATTAAATAATGTACTTATCAGATTGTCATCTAATCCTAAAGTCCATCAGGTTATTGATATTATTGTCGTTGATATCTTCGAAGTATATGGCTTGTTTTTAAGTAGATATTGGTCTGAACAACTACATGGCTATTTTGCGATAGACTAGTCTCACTTGTGGCTTCTCGAGAATGGAAAGCCTAACAAAATCAAGGTCAATCGTGAGCATTATATTAAGTTCACGGTGACTAATTTAAATGATCCCAATGAACCATTCACTACTTTCACCAATTCACTTGAAATGCAGGGGATGAACACTTTTTTCAGCAATTTCATGGCTGAAACTTCTACCATTACTGACCCAAAATAGCAGTCTGAAATTATGATATACACACAGTCAACATCCCTCTCTCAGTGGTCACATGCACCTAATGAAAATCAGATCTAGTCTCTTTACTTCGATGGATCTAAATCTAAGGAAGGAGTCGACGCAGGAAGTGTGCTCATTGATCCAGCAGGTAACAAAACTTTAATCACTTGCCGGTTAGAATTTGAATGCACAAACAATACAGCCGAATACGAGGCACTTCTGCAAGGTCTCAGAAAAGCACTAGATTTGAGGATTCAGAATTTGACAGTCTTTGGTGATTTAGAAATTGTGGTTAGACAGATAAAAAAATCTATTCATTGTTTATCTCCACATCTGAAAAGCTATTAAACTGAGGTATAGAATTTAATGATCAAATTTTTTGCGTTTAACATTAATTCTATTCTGAGATTGAATAATTTTGAGGCTGATTTGTTAGCTAATGTCGCCTCTAAACTTTTTCCCGCAGAAGGCCTTTCTCCAAATGTGTTTTCTGTCAAGTTGTTGTTCAGACCATCTTTCCCAGACAACATCACAAATTGGAGAGTCTTCGATGACGATCAACATATCATTAGTTTTCTGCACATGGAAGAGACTTTCCAAGGTGCAGTTATCGACGAAAGTACCCACGACGAAGACCTTAGCAATTTTACGGTAATACCAGATCCAAGATCCCCGGAGTCCACATCAGATATGGTAAACCCTATCCCAAAATCTGTGGTAAGATTATAAATATTTTATGATCTTCACGATAAATTCAGAAAATCAATGAATTGTAAAACAAATAGTTCTTCCTTGACACATGAAAAAGTAAATTTAGGAACTAAAGATAACCCACAGTGCATCAATTTGGGGATGGGGTGTTCTGAGCAAGAAAAGACAACATTTATTAAGTTGTTTAAGGAATTTAAAGATGTCTTTGCTTGGACATACGATGATCTAAAAACCTTTGATCCTAACATCATACAACACATTATTCCTATGAAACCCCAAACCCAACATTTTCAATAGAAGTTAAGAAAGATGCACCCAAAACTTGAACCAACAGTCAAGAAAGAACTAAACAAACTCTTGAATGATAAAATAAGATTCCCGGTAAGACATACACAATGGGTCTCTAATATTGTCCCTATAAGGAAGAAGAGTGGTGAAATTCGACTATGTGTCGATTTCCGAAATTTAAACCGAGCATCTAATAAAGACAACTACCTTGTTCCTCCCATGGAACAGATCCTCCAACAAGTATATGATTCTGAAAGATTATCGTTGCTCGATGGTTTTTCAGGGTATAACCAAGTCCTTATGTCTCCCCCAGACCAACTGAAGAACACTTTCCATACTCCATGGGGTACCTATGCTTATAGAAAAATGCCCTTTGGGCTTATAAATGTCAGTGTCACCTTTCAGAGAGCGATGGATATCGCTTTTCGTGGTCTAATCAATAAATCTGTAGTAGTTTATCTATATGATGTCACTGTCTTCTCAAAGAATAAAGGAGATCATTTAGCTCATCTAAGATCTGTTCTACAGCGATGTCGTAAGTACGACATCTCTTTAAATCCCAAAAAAAGTGTCTTTGCAGTAGAACAAGGCAAGCTGCTTAGATTCATTGTATCAAATGAAGGGATGATCATTGACCCTGAAAGGACCCAAGTCATTTCAAAACTGCCCCCTCCCTCTTCCAAAAAGTCCATGTAATCTTTCTTAGGTCAGATAAACTTTGTTAGAAGGTTCATCCCCATCTTTTCAGAAATGGTTAGACCATTACAAAATTTAATAAAAAATGATGTACAGTACCATTGGGGACCTCTAGAAAGTCAATCTTTTGAATCAATAAAAAGGCTATAGTAGACGCTCCTTCCCTAATGAACCCTGATTTTTCACGAGATTTCACTCTCTACACGTTTGCCTCTGATCGGTCTTATGCCGCTGTGTTAACCCAAAAGAATGTTGAAAACAACGAAGTTCCTATTGCCTTTATGAGCTCAGCCTTTAAGGGAGCATAACTTAATTACCCAATAGTAGATCAGCAGGCTTATGTTGTTTTTAAAGAAGTTAAACACTTTCAATCTTATCTACTAAAGTCTAGGATGAAAATCATTGTCCCTTACCCTGTTGTCAGGAATTTGTTAGTGCAGAAAGAACTGGGTGAAAAAGGCAAACTGGGTCACCTCCTTACAACAATATGACTTTGAAATCACTCCATCACAAATTGTTAGAGGCCAAGGTTTATGTAAATTGGTCGTTGATTCATCTATAGAACAACAGAATAAAACTGATATGTTAATTCAAGATTAGCACAATCAAAATCAAATCTGTTGTACACAAAATCTTACTAGTCCTTGGTATGATGACATCAAATTTTATCTAATTCATGGATCATCTCCCCATCATCTTGATCCAAAAAAGAGGAGAGTGTTAAGATTAAAATCTGCTTCTTTTTAGCTGGTAAATGGCATATTGTTTCGCCAAAATTTTGATGGAATACTTATGCGTTGTTTAGAAAAAGATGAAGCAGATAAAGTCTTATTAGAATTACATGCAGGGGAAGATGGTGGGCATTTCGGTGGAGACACCATTGCCCACAAAGTATTAAGGGCAGGATATTATTGGCCTACTCTTTTCAAAGATGCCCATGCGTTATGTCGCAAGTGTGTAAACTATTAGAAGGCTTATGGACAAGTAGAAAAGTCAGCATTCCCGCTGCAACATGTTTCAATAGACTCCCCTTTTCAACAATGGGGCCTTGATATTATAGGCCCAATCAACCCCACCTCCACACAACAACATAAATACATCACAACAGCCATAGATTATTTCACCAGATGGTCCGAGGCTACACCATTAAAAGTGGTAAACACCAACCAGGTAATATCTTTCCTAAATTCAAATATTATCACTCATTTCGATATTCCTGAATGCCTAGTATTTGATAATGCTTCCTATTTTTCGTCTCTCAAAATGAGTGATTTCGCTTTAGAAAAAGGAATAAAATTAAAGTATTCTGCCATCTATTACCCCCAAGGCAATGGTTTGGCTGAATCAACTAATGAAAACCTGATCAAGATAATCAAGAGAATGGTCTCCGAAAATCATAAAAACTGGCATAATGCACTATTTAATGCAATCTGGGCTTATAGGGCAACTCCTAAAATTGTTGTTGGTAATTCCCCCTTCTTTCTCGTTTACGGTAGGGAAGCAATTCTTCCACCACATGTTCTTATTCCATCTTTGCAGTTATCGCAGAAGGTGCAAGAAGAAGACTGTCCTCCTTTGGAAAGTCGGATTAACGCTTTGCTGAAGTTAGAGGAAGTAAGGGCTCAAGCAAAACAAAAATTGGATCAACATCAACTCATTGTCAAAAACTATTTCGATTCCAATTTTTCCTCGGACAAAATTTTTGAAGTAGGCGATCTTGTCCTTAAGTGGGAAAAACCTCATGAGGGGAAAGGAGAACATACTAAGTTTCAGAATCTATGGTTAGGACCTTTTTTAATTGCTAAAAAACTAAGTCCCAGTTCTTTTCGCCTGCAGAATTTAGAGGGACAGCCATACACCTTCCCGGTGAATGGCTAAGCTTTTAAAAAGTATTTCACCTGACAACTCTCCCATACACCTTTTGTAAATATTTTTCTGTTTTGATTCCCTTACTATTTGTTTTTCTTTGTTGGTTTGCTTTTGTTTTTATTTTTTATCGGTCTTTTTGAAACAAACATGTTTGTACTACGGTCTAGCTCAGACAAAGAAAACATAATACTTCATCTCGAAAATAGGTGTCAAAGGCTGTCAGAACATCAATTGCTTTCTTTCTCTGAAATTGTAGGCTAGTTAAAGATGATATTGTTTGAAAGTCGATTTCTCGGTTTCAATTTGCACTTGAAAGTATTCACGACTATCTTTAAAAAATCTCTTTAAGTTGTACCTGCTCTTTAAGAGAGAAACTCAACGATGTCTCCCTGTTCTTGAAAATTAGTTTTATTAATGAACTATTTTTCAGATCTTGATGAAGGATAGCAAGAAAAATTTAAACGTCTGTGACATATTAAGTTATGATAAAAAACTGGATTTTTCAGCGTCACCACGCTCTGTTGAATATTTTTAAAAATTATATCAGAATGTGAATAAACTCTCAGAGAGCTATGGGAAATGTTTGTAAACCCACCGGGACACTGAACAAGTCTGTTGGCAACGGGTAAATGCATGCATGATGCCAAGACAACTTCGTCGGGGTACTGAATAGGCCCACTGGCAGCGAAGCGATGTCAGGTAAAAAAAATTCTCAGATATAAATCTTGTTTTGGCCATAAGCGTCCTTTGTTCTGATTTGAAATTTCTTGGACAAGATACAGATGTCAGAGTGGGTTAATTGACATCCCTGTCGAGGCTATGAATGCTTGCTGGCAACAGTGGCCTTGTCAATAGTATTGGAGACATTAACTTAAACGTCGTGGTTTTGTTTTGTAAAGTTTGTCACCAGATTTCGTTCTTTTTAAAGTGAAAGATATCTGAAACTGGACTGCATCATGATTACTAAATATGTTCAAATAACCTTTCAATTGTTCTTTGATTTGGAGTTTTTCAGATTTCTTTAACCTGAACTCATTCGTATTATAGAGATAACTGCTTCTCCCAACATGTCGCCATTGTTGGCAGCCCAACATTTTTTTTAACTTTTGATGTCAGTTAAATGATTTATATAGTTGTCTAATTGAGGTCATGAATTTTTATCACTCTTCATAAGCGATTCTCGAAATGACAATCGTAATTTGTCGCTTTTCACTATTGTTTTCTTTCATGCTTCGTTCATGATTGAAAGCATGAAAACGAAGCATGAAAACTTGCGACTGTGTTACCATTTTGTTTGAAAACTTATTAAAGGCAAATTGTTCCTACAGTTTATTAATGAAGCTTTGCTCCTTACCATGAAGAGTTATTCTCCTTGTTTTGATTCCTTGAACACCAAGCATGCTTAGGGATTGATAGTTATATCAACAAAGGACCTTTTATGATTTGAGTATTGGCATGTTTTTTTATTGTTGTTTGAATCTTGGTTATATGTTTCTTCATTACTAGGTTTTCGATTTTCAAGCATCCCAAACCATATGATCCAACCCACTATATCTCGCACTTATTTCCTTTTTAATGCCTTGGTCCTAGCTTGTACTAAATGAAAAGGTGGCAATA
Source organism: Picea engelmannii (assembly GCA_009831015.1). NCBI lineage: Eukaryota > Viridiplantae > Streptophyta > Pinopsida > Pinales > Pinaceae > Picea > Picea engelmannii. Next base: position 418,502 of record ML799416.1, read on the forward strand.
TGATTTGCAGTCAACCATCATTTCCAAGACTAGTCTTGGGCTTAGCAAACCCTCTTCGCATGCATTTCAATTAATGCCCATCTTATCGTTATGAGTTTCTGATCATACATCGTTCATTGTTGGTGTTATCGGGCTCGGGGTATGGCTCTGGTTTGTCTCACAAACCCTCCCTGCATGTTTTGCTTGATCAATTACCCTTTCATCTAGTATGGCTCTTATCATTAGAGTCGAACCAAATGGCATTCAAACTCTGCTCTTATATGACGATGCCAGAGAAGATCTGGAGAGAAGTGGTTGGCTCATTTTCATTAGAAAATTTCAGGGTTTCAATTTACAAACTGCCCAGGAATTATCTTTCTCCTTCGATGGGTGTAGAGCTAAAGTGGGTGATGTCCAACTAGAGGTTACAGAGGATTTCTTGAGTCAAGCTACAAGACTCCCTGCAAACGGTCAAAGGTGGTTCAAAAATGCAAAAGTGGAAGAAGTCCCTTGGAGTCTCCTCTTTACCTCTCGGAAGATAAAAGGATGTGACAAAGTGTTATCCACAAATTTGGTCATTGTGAGGAGGTCATGATGATATCATGATAATGGAAAATCAAGCTCTTTACCAAGAATATTTTCATGAGAAAAGTTACAGTTGTCTTCTTCCAGAATTCATATTTTGAAACATGTTTGCAGGCTGCTTATATATTCACCTGCGAGAATGCTAAATTCCCGCATGCTGCTTTAAGCTGGGGTGCGAACTTCTCGCACTGTACTCAAGGTTAGGGTGCGAACATGCTTTTGAAGAGGAAAAAGATAAAGATCTCGAATCTTCTAGAAGGGAATCTTCTAGAAGGGTGAGTTGGCTTTCGAGTGGTTACTCAAGTACTGTCATTCCAGATATCTTGGGATCATTCCCTATCCAAGTAACTAATCTATCTCTT
>ML799416.1:441001-452131 GCA_009831015.1 Picea engelmannii
AGGTCTCTGATTAGATGTGCTTTTGGTTCTTGACACACACATGCAGCTTACAAAGTCTATCGACTGTCACTGGTTCCGCTCTCAGACTTTGGGGGGCATTCTGTTATCCACAAATTTGGTCATTGTGATGAGGTCATGATGATATCATGATAATGGAAAATCAAGCTCTTTACCAAGAATATTTTCATGAGAAAATTTACAGTTGTCTTCTTCCAGAATTCATATTTTGAAACATGTTCGCAGGCTGCTTATATATTCACCTGCGAGAATGCTAAATTCCCGCATGTTGCTTTAAGCTGGGGTGCGAACTTCTCGCACTGTACTCAAGGTTAGGGTGCGAACATTCTTTTGAAGAGGAAAAAGATAAAGATCTCAAATCTTCTAGAAGGGAATCTTCTAGAAGGGTGAGTTGGCTTTCGAGTGGTTACTCAAGTACTGTCATTCCAGATATCTTGGGATCATTCCCTATCCAAGTAACTAATCTATCTCTTCCTATATATTGAAGAGGTTGCTCATGGAAAAGGTTAATAGAATAGAAGTTGAGCAAGCAACAAGTTAGCAAGAGATTGATTAGAGGATCAGTGCAAGATTGTATGGAGGATTGATGCTACAACAGCAAGAGACAACAACAAGGTCATCAAAGTAGTTGATTTTCTTCATGCATGAGCAAGTGTGTGTGTCAGAACTAGAAGCCATCGAAAGGAGACCTATGACATCAAGGCTCGGGTTGTAAGTTTCACTTTCAATTAATTGAATACAACAATATGTCCCTTTCCCATAAAGATGATGTCACTTTATTACATAATTCCTTGATCATATGTATAGACTAGTCATTGAATAAGTTAATCTGCCTTTACTTCGATTGGTTTGTTTTGTTGTGATCTGGACGGGACGAGAGAATTGGAGCAAAGCTTGGAACAACAGAGATCTAAGGAGAGCGTTCATAAGGTATGTCCGTAACCCTTATCTCTTAGTTCATTCAATAAACTAGATCTAGGGAAAGAGTAGTATTCTGTCCTGTTTTGTTCTAGATACCAGGTGGATCTAGGGAGATCGGTTAGTGTCCGCACCTACGGATTTATCCCATAACACAAAGGTATGCCCATTTCCTTCCTAAAATCTCAGTGGCACGATCTGCTTGCTGTGGTAAAACAATTTTTTACCTATGAGGGACGTTTCGGTCTTGTGTTTTTGTACCATCTGCGTCTGCTTATGATTTTTATGGGGTTTCCTTTGAACATGTCGTATTATTTTTTGAGGAGCCTTTATAAAATGGGCAAAAGGTATAGAAAGAAACGGTCAGACTCGAGCCTCTTCCATCACGACCTAATAAAAATCTTGCCTATGCATCAATTAGAATTGTAGAATGACAGTTGGGATTCATTCATAACCAGAAACGGTTATGGTAACCATGATATAGAGGAGGTCGACAAACTTGTGGTTGAAGAGACCCTAATATACCCTACAATGCCCCTCTCACCTACCCAGGCCTATGTTTCAGCCTCCTACAACAAACCCTTAATCGATCCAAAGGTTATTGAATAGGCCTCTGAGCAGGTTATACATCCTAATGACTGTGTTAAAAATTTAAAGAAACCTACAGGGAAGGCATCTAAAAGAAATGTTGATATAAATTTTAAGAACAAGAGAGCCGAGAGACTAATTTCGAGGAGGCTTTGTAACAAGTTGAACTCTCATACAAGCTCGATTAGCATGATCGAGGTTCATGAGAGTTCGGACTCTGAAATCGATAGGTTCCTCGCTAAAGAAGACCCTCATCCATTCGAGCCACACCTTGATCGGCCCTATAACTTTGTTCACAATTTACCTCCCTGTCTGAAAAACAACGCAGATTTTCTTGGTGTCAAATTGGGTAATGAATCTATTGTCCGTATGGAAGATGCTCTGATTCACAATCATGTTTGTTCCCATGCAACCGCCGCACAGTCAAAGTGTGAAGTATGTCTATCCTTGATTGATATATATTATATTGATATCCCTATCATGCAGTCACGGGTTAAGGCTCTAATGGATCAGATCCATGTCTTAACGAGGGAAAACCATAGGCTCGAGTCTGTTATTCAAGGAAAAGAAAAAAGTATGAAGACAATGGACAATGTGGTATTTAAAAATGTTGAGGCTGCAACAGCCATTGTAAATTCCAAGGTTGTCTGATACGGTTTGATTTCATAGTTGGAGGTATGATTCTTTATCTTAATATAGGACTATTTGTTGAAACTAGACTACTTTGTTCTTTCAATAAATTGGATTTCATTTACTAAAATAACTAGCTACAAAATCACAAGATTCTGTAGCCAGTTATGTTAATTTGAAATGTGTAAATTAATGGTTGAATTTGTATCTAAATATTTCTATTTTCCTTTTTCTTTCAGGATATTTAGGAATCCATGATTACAAATTGATCCGAGGCACTCTTGAGACCTTCCAGTCATATCTTTGATGCATTTTGAATGAACATAAATGATCTTTTGTTAGCTTTAGAGGATTTAGTATGATCTGGGTGGTTGTATCCCCCTTTTTATTTTTGTAATCAATATTTGATCTCAGAAAGGGAAACAATTATCTTTTCTGAGGCCTTTATAAGCCCATTATTTTTGTAATCAGAGGCATCCTGTCCTGGGGCTAGTTGTGAACAACTTATACTCGAATTTGGACATACCAAATATTTACTTCATGCTTTAGCCATCTGTGAATGTTGTTATTGTCTATAATTTGTTTATCTTGATAATTGGATGACTGTTGATAGCTTTCGTCTTTGCATATTATTTTGTTGTCAAGATAGTTTTTCTTTCACAGTTTACGATTTTATGCTTCAGTTTTATGAAAACAGTGAATGATCATTCAATTCGTATTATGAGGTTTACCTCAAACATGTTGATTGATTAAATGCAGGCTTTAACTATCGGATTTATCTTATGCATTATTACTTGTAATCTATTATATCGCAATTATTATTTTGCGTCTTATTGTTTTATCAATTAAATACACCAGTCAATGCACAGTTTAGCGTTTGTCCCAAACAGTGTGAAGATGCACAACAGATTTATCTCATGGATGGACTGATGTACGATTTACGCAAACAGTTGGATGCACACTCTTCAAGTGATTAATAGGTTAGTCTGTTCTTTTTTTTTATTTGTTTGTTTAATATAGAAATTCCTATATATAGTATAATTTTCACTGTCTATATTTTTATGTTTAAATAAGTAGTTTAATATTTGATCTTACGAATGCACATAGATTTAAAAAACAAACCAAAAAACAAATAGTACTTTTTGCTTTCTTTATCTACTTTCATCAAAAGAACCATTATATATTTGATTTTTTATGAGTTCAAATTAAAACTCATTATTTGTATATCTTGTATATATGAATTAGATAAATAGAACTATCATATAAATATTATTTAAATAAATTGTGTATATATAGATGTACATATATATTTCATTGATCAGTAATTAGTGAGTTATTTCGTTTCTTTTATTTATTTTTTCGTTTCCTTAGGACTTTAGATTGGCCAACGGAGTCATTAAACCCATCAGAGTGAGTCAATTCAAATGGCTTGGGTTAATTAGACAACACCGGACCGGATTCACTCTTCCAGATTATGAGTGGTAAATTTCGCCCGTCAACACAACACCGGTGCATTTGTTTAACATAAATGCACTGTCACCCCAAATTTTATGGAAAGTAAACTTAATGGTGCACTTTCAATAACCGAAGGAACCAGTGCTCTAGAGTTTCCAGAGCATCGACATGTGTGTCTTCTAGTATAACATATCGGTGCTTTTGTTGTCTCTATGGGAACTACTATGTTATATTGCTTTATTGCAAATTAAGTGGTGCGATGTGTTACTATGAATGCCCTGATGCTACCTTGTTATTGGAGCACATATGTTTTGTTTAGTGATGCGTTATGGAGCATAGAGCACCGATTATGGGGTGTCAAATGAAATGCCTTTCCATTCCAATTTAGTTAATATATGTCCCGGTGTGGTTCTATTAATAACATCGGTGCAATTTTTTAAAATGGTTGCACTCGTGAGTTAAATTTTGTGAGTCGTAAACTTAGCGGTGTGCTTAGTTAAATGTAACGCACTGGTGCTTCTGTGTTCGAAAAGAACATGCATGTTCTTTACTAAGCGTTGTATTTTATAATGCATCGGATGCAGGTAATTTCAAATGACATATCGATTAAGTACATTTATATTAGATGCGCAAATTGTGATGCTTATTGTGAAGTTAGTGCAGGACACACCACATTGGGGTGAGCCAAATCATATAAGCGCATTGTGCAGAATCAAGATTGTTTTTTGAAAAAAGGGCCAAATGTCAAGCTAAATTCAAATTTTAATCTAATGAAAATGAAAATGGGAAGGTAATAAACAATTTACCTAGACTCTTATGTCCTGAGGAGGCATGGTTCCATTGTTCAGGGGAAATGAAAATTCTTGGTAATTTCCCAAATTTGGAAATGTGTGGAATCTACTAGTGGAGTTATCCAACTTGCTGAAGAGCACCAGAAACAAGGAATATTTGAAAGGAGAGTGAGCATCAATGCTTTCTTGAGAGTTTGGAAGCATGGGATGAGGTGTCACAATAAAAATCAGTCTGGTATTTTGTTTTACCCTACCGTGGTGCACCTGAGGATAGTTATATGCACCGAGTCATAATATTCAACAACACTAGTGCGTTTTGATCGATGCTTTCTATTTATGTTATAAGGTATGGCAGTGTTTTTGAACATTTAAGAACTGTTGTGTTATATTTTAGGTGTGAACCGATGCGTTATGTTTTATGTGTGCACTCATGCATATATACCTTAAAGGCACACTAGTAAAAAAAACTCTGCAAAAACCTTTGATCCCTCACCTCCGTTAACAACCTTTTCTATAAACAGTGACGTTGAATTTAAACATTTAAGCATCGATGCGTTATGTTTTAGGCACGCATTGATGCATATGTACCTTGGAGGCACACTAGTAAAAAAACTTCTGCAAAAATCTCTAGTCTCCTTCCTCCACTATAAACAAAGAAGGGATAAAATTTTCAGGGAGGTTATATAAAAACCTTTGCTAGAAGGTGTTCTCCTTGTAGTGCACGTTCAAAAGGATGCTACATCTCCCAATGCCAGAAAGAGTCTTGAATATTCCTAAACGAGACTCATTTTTGGACACTCAAGGTGGTGGCATGGGTTTACTCAAGGAATTCTTGGTTCAACCCCTCTTTGGATCCTTGAATATCAATGAAATAAACACATGCATGTTGGCTAAGCCATTTAAAGAATTCACTTGAATTTTCACATAATTGGTGGGTTAAGGATCAACAACATATCTCCCCAGGTATGTCCTTATATACTCCATTACTCAGTAAAGACAAGATCTATCTTTGATTGGGCCCAAATCATCTCAAACAAGATCTCCCATTGATTGTCAAATTTTGTTTAGACTGAGAGGTTGTACATGACCTCTTATTTGGTTCTCTATCTTTCTTATTGTAATACATCCATGGGCATGCCCACAAGGGGCAATGTAAATTTTGAAGAATACCTCGCTCAATTGTGGTATCCTACACTATTGAAGCACAAGACACCATTTTATTTTTATGAAATATAAGATTCCTTTGTCAAGGGATGCATAAGCATGCCCACAAGGATTGAAGTGACCAGGTTTATTGAAGCGTCCCTAGATTTTCTCAAGGGGAAAGGAGTGTGTGGGTTTGAATAAAATTTCACATACACAAGGTTTTTTGGCTTCGAAGGGAAACCCTTGCTCCTTCCTAGGTTCATGTGTGACATATTTTTGGTGTATGAATTGTGCATACAGTACGGGTCATGGTCCCTATTCTTTGATAAGAAGAGAAAGAGGTAATTTATTCCCATTCTATTTAAAATTGTTGGTGTTTCAGTCAAAATTTCCTCAAGTCTCACCGAAATAGAGGGATTCTTCGAATAGTTTATTATGAAAGAAGAAAAATCCCTCAGTGTGTTTGACCCAGAACGTATTTTCACGACCCATATGGTATCAATCAGTTATGCCTTGATTTTCAATAAGGTGCAAGAAATTTCAAAAGGGAGTGACAACAATGAAGACTCTCGTGTCAAGGCTAAGGTGACAACTACCTTGAGAAAAATTGTTGCCAAAAAGTTGAAGAAACATGTTTAGGAATATGCACATACCATGGTAAGTTCAAACATTGGTGCAATGGAGGTCTCTCCTCTGGAAGGAAACAAGAATCCAAAACATAGACAAAGTGGCAGATCCATAACCAATGTCTAAGGTGGCATAGTGCATCACCCCCATAAGATCCCCTCTCAAGACAAAGGATTAGGAGAATAGCACGAGCATAAAAGAAAACAATTGGGAATGTGCGGGTGATGGAGACAGTGGAGACCCCCCATGATACCAATTTGAGGCAACATACATGGTTACCCCTATCCCCAAAAGGAAAAGTAACTTGATTGAAGGTGTTACTCCAGACCCCGACAATTTACAATTGAACATGACTAACAAGGAAATTGATGAAGTCAACAACATGTTTGCATGGGCTATAGTACAACTAGAAAAGAGCAAGTTCATAACTGAGGAGTTGTCCCATGAAGGTGCAACTTTTTTTAGGAAGAATTCTTCACTCTTCATCGCACCAAGTATGACAAACAACCTAAGAAGATCCATATTGAAAGAGTTAATATGAAGGATAAAAAGGTGATGGGAAAATGGATCTTTGAAATTGAAGTTAAGGGATTTAAACCTTCGGGGGTTCTCAAGTTTCATCAAGCTACTGGTGATGCTCTAGATCACTCAATAACAGAGAAGGAGATAGAGAATGAGAGATTGAAAAAGAGGGTAAGGGAACTTGAGGTCTTCCTTAGCCCAAATCCATTATTTGCATAGCCATTAGCTATGATGGTTCCTGAGGAGGTCCTTGAAGAAATGGTTGGATCAATCTTCAAAGCCAATAAATCCACAAAACTACTCCTCGATATCAGGAGATATGTAGATGAAAATATTGATAAAAGACTTGGCATTATGCAGGAAGCTTGGGAAATCGTTGTTGAAGTTGGTGTCATAGTTAGAAGGATTCACCCCCTTAGTGAATATCTACAAGAGGATCTACAGAATGAAGAGAATTTCTACAAGAATGAGGTAAACACATCCGTGGATAGAAAATCCAACATGGATGAATCGGCAAGGCATAAGCAATACTTTCCTTCTAAAAGCAAGTTGAAGAAAATACAGGTTGGATGGATGGGGAGAATAGACACTCTTCGGAAATTGAGTGCCACCAGTGATTATTTGATGGAAAAGAAGGGTGTGTTATTTTTAAAAGCTCTTGATACAAAAAGGATCTAGAAGGCCCCCTTTTGATAAAGGACTCAATGTTGTTAGATAAGGATTATGCGAAAAAAGAATTGAGTGTACTAAGGGTCACATGGGGAATGGAATTTGATGACCTCACAAACTTTCCAGAAGAAGAGCTTCAATGATGGCTGGTTAGTTTTGTGAACAAGAATGAAGATCAATCATCCATAACACAATAATAGAGGGGCATGTTGAACAACATTGAGGATGAGTTGTTTTAAGTTAAGCTAAAATAAAACTAACCATAACATTGTTATGTGAATACATCCAAGAATGGTTGAGCGATGCGTTAAAAACAATCGCTAATCCACTGTAATCTTGAAAATAAAAGAAACAATTGTGACCATTCAACTCAAGATGCTCCCTCTTATTTAAAGAATGACAAAGAAGCCAAGGGCATCGTTCTCTGCTTCCATTTTTTTTAGTACAAGTTTTGTCTTAAGCATTACCCATACTTTTGTTCCTTCACAATTTGGAAATCATCTAGTCTTATGATTCAAGTATTTCTGTTTGCAAGATCGGTTGTTGACTACCTCTTTTTGTCTTCCAAGTTGTCTTTGCTTAATATATGGTCCACGAGATCCCTATCCTAGCCCACTAGGGAATGCATTTTCTATTTATCATTTAAGCATCATGAATATTGTGTCGTGTCGATTTGTTGCACACATTTTATTTGATATTACCCTTACTTTTCTTCCTTATTAGTTTGCAAATCATCTAGCATTGTCATTCGAGTATTGTTGTTTGCAAGACCGATTTTTGATTGCCTGTTTTTGTCTTCGAGGTTGTATCTGGTTAATATATGGTCCACGGGATCCCCATCCCAACCCACTAGGGAGAACACATTTTCTATTTCTCGTTTAAATATCATGAATATTGCATAGTGTCAATTTGTTGCACACATTTTATTTGATATTGAATAGTCAATTTGTACTTATTTTTTGAAAGCCCACAGAGAGCTATCTTAGAGCTCATAACTTTTGTGGTTTTAAACATCTATTTAAACATGAAATCTTGAGAATGAGTTTCCTTTACATCCCGATGATATGAATGTTGCTAAAGCATTTAAAATTCTTTGAAAAAATGCCCTTTTTATTACTCTTTGTTATATTCTTTTCTTCAAATATGTCATTGTATCTTGGTATGATATTATAAGTGGTATAATAGTATAAATGGTTGTTCTTTTTTCAAGATTTAATTTTTTGTCTTTTGAATATGTGTTTTGTCTAATCCACTCTCAAGCATTGAATGCGTGAACGCTGAAAACATCTATATAGACGTGACATAATAATCATTTGAATGATGAATAGAGGAAAATTGTCTCTTTAAAAAGAAGGTATCTTTGAATTTCTATAAAAAAAAAAAATAAAAAAAAAAATCCTTATCAGGTTGTCTTAAGGAGAAGATACCAACATATATTTAAAAAGAAGTTAAAGGTATGTGGCCAATTTTTTTAGACATTATATTTTATTAAAAATGATATAATATAAAGAACATATTATTTAAATAAAGTAGAACTTTATTTATTAAAAATAAGGTAGTTAATTAAAAATAAAGTAGTTAATATAAAGGAATAAATTTATTAATATATTTTTAGAGATTATATTTTGTTATATCATAAAAATGTTTTAATATAAATATAATAAAACTCTACTTATTAGAAATAAGGTAGTTAATATACAGAAATAAATTTATTAATATAAAGAATGAAAGGTTGTAAAGATTAACAAAAACATTTAAATTTTATAATTGGTAAATTTAAAAAAAATAGTTAAATTATGGAAGGACGGTAGAGAAAATTGTTCTTCAAGATATTAATATTACAAAAGATTTATCATAAATATTTAAGAGAAAATATGAAGAGATAGAGATCCACAATCAGAAAAAGTTGATTTATTATAAGAAATTCATTAATCCCAAATTAAAAAATTAAAACTATCTCTTCACTTTTCATAGTAAATAGAAGAATTTAAATAAATATTAGAAAGAAACAATTCTCATCAACTTCATATTATAAGAAATTCATTAATTTTAAATTAAAAAAATTAACCTCATAGTACATAGAATATTTGAAATAAATATTGTAAAGATGAGAGTCAAGTCTCATGAACTTCATATTAAAATATTATGATAAACTAAACATAAAACACTTTGAAAGAATTTATATAATTTGTAAAATGAATAAAGTAAATGATGAATATGGATTTCTCAATTCAATTTTCATAATATTTATAATAGCACCCATCTGCACAATTTATCATTATATAATAATTTAAAAAGCTCAAAATTTTTATTTTAAAATTATTCAAATATAAAAATTTAAACATAAAACATTATTTATCATTATATAATAATTTAAAAGGCTCAAAATTTTTATTTTAAAATTATTCAAATATAAAAATCTAAACATAAAACACTTTGAAAAAATTTATATAATTTGTAAAATAAATAAAGTAAATGATAAATATGGATTTCTCAATTCAATTTTCATAACATTTATAATAGCACCCATCTATATAATTTATCATTACATATTATTATTACATAATAATTTAGAAAGTTCAAAATTTTTATTTTAAAATTATTCAAATATAAAAATAAATTAATAAATTAAAATAATTAATCTTACTTTATAGTTGATATAAACCAAAATTGATATCATTTGATGATAATCATCATGATTATATATATATATATATATATATATATATATATATATATATATATATATATATAACTAAACAAATGAGAGTAATATCTAATAAATATATGATAAAATAATATTTTTTTAATCTTTAATAATTTATTATAAAATAATATATATATTTTTTAAGAAAAAATTTAAGGGCAAATTAAGGGTAGGATTTTATGGAGGGCAACTTATCACATGTACAATATCAAAGATGGAGAGCAAGTGAACCACCTTCACATTAATAGTTGGTCATCTCAAATTACTTAAATAGATTTGAATGTATAATCTAATGCTTCTTTATTGATTATATATGTTAAAAGATGGTTAAACCAATTCATTTTGTCATAGTTTAAACATTTTGTTTCTTACTTTTTTGGCAAGTATTATGATTCAATGTCTTTAAAAATTCTAGAGCATTTGGAATATGTAATCTCAACATCTAAAATCTGCAATTTTCTAAATCTTTTGTGAGATTTTAGACAAATCTGATCCAAAAAAGTATCTAGAAAAAGATAGAAATGTAAAGTGTTTAAACTAAATCATTCATTTTACTCATTTCATACATTAAAGTTCATTCATAAAAAAATATTTAACAAAAATGAAAATATAATATTCATAAATAATAATAAAAGTGAAAAGAATTACTTTAAATAATAATGGCTAAATGTTACAGTAATGGACTAAAGTTACGTCACTTACTAGAGGGATATTTCTTTTTGACAGGGAAGGGCACCCCACACAAAGCACCCAAGCACCACAAAAACGACCGGGATATTTTGATTGGGAAGGGCAGGTACAGTGGAGGTGGGTCAACATTTTTATTGGCAAATAGGGGGGTTTCAAGTTCATGCACAGGTACTTATAACTTCTTGGGTTGTAATTGTTGTCTTATCAGGTTAAGCTACCATAGCTGGTAAGTCCATCGGTCCAAACAGTGGTCCATGTACCGGTGGAAGATTCAGCAGCTACTGCTGCTCCCGCTTCCTCGGGCGGCACCCCTGGTTGAGGAGTTACTCGGAATGCCGCCAAAATATCCGTATCTTTGGTCTGATATTC
>ML799416.1:452193-473456 GCA_009831015.1 Picea engelmannii
GGGAACAGATGTGCGTACGAAGAGAAGAGATAACGACCGACCAATGAGAGAAAGGTCATGAATAGGGTTCAAGTTTCACATTTCACAGATGATCTGGACATAATTTTTAAGTATTTTCGGTTTTAGTTATGGATAATTTGGTTTTAGTTATAAATAAAAAAATTGAAGACTTCCTCATTATCCTTATCCTTATCCATCTACTTACTTCATATTCCAAATATGAATGGATTCAAACTTTTCCATAAAGTAGGATATTACTAAGGTGGTAACTCCCATTCATTATTTACTGATCTACCCGATACGGAACATTTTTGTTATTGATGATAAAGTAATGGACTAAAGTTCAATCATAAAAAAAATATTTAACAAAAATGAAAATATAATATTTGTAAATAATAATAAAAGTGGAAAGAATTGCTTTAAATGAAAATATAATATTCATAAATAATAAAAAAAGTGGAAAAAATTGATAATGGGCACATTTAATATGTTTTTAGTGCTTAATCAGTTTTGTATGGACAAGATTAAATATACTTCCTCACTATTATAAAGACATTTGTTTACATGTTTATTTTTTTACTTTTACTTAATCATATTTAAAATTTACTATGATAGCTAGCTGATGGCCACCTCTAATTATTTTTTAAAGAACCCAAGTTTACCAGCGACTATTTTTACTGCAACTATTATTTGCTGATCGGGATTTTCCTACCTCAAGCTCTTACAGCCTCGTATTACCGCGTCAATTATTTAATGCACAGGGTTAAGGCGTTCACCAACCACCAGTGACTTATGGTTGTGCTAGTTACACACCAGCACAATTCCTCTAAATTAAATACATAAATCTATCGTAACAATCTCACTTAAAAATATCATAAACGCATTCTTGAAATTTTCAAAATATTATTTCTTTCCAAGAAAAAAAAAATAATTAAACCCTAACATTGAATAGTCGTCAAATGCCGTCATAAATCCCCAACGCTATGACATAAATCGTCAATGAGCTGCAGCGCCATGCTTCTGAAAAGCAATTTGAGACCATCTTTCGTAAAATCTCAAATCAATCATCGGGGAAAATGACTGAAAACATGTAAACTAAACTGGCAAAAGATGTCAGCTCCCGGCGAGGATTGAACTCGCGACCTTTCGCTTACGAAGCGAACGCTCTACCTCTAAGCTACGGAAGCATAGACAACAAAACTGAGAATAAAGTAAAATCTTAATTAATAAACAATAACGACTATTCTAACTTTTTTGAGGGGTTTGTTACATAGACAACAAAGGTGCATTATGGAACGTAGGTGGATGTCGAGTATTTGATCAAGTATGTGTGTAATTAATATATTGGATATATTGAATATGTACATTCCATACTTGATATATATTTTGAATTATTATGGAACGTAGGTGGATGTCGAGTATTTGATCAAGTATGTGTGTAATTAATATATTGGATATATTGAATATGTACATTCCATACTTGATATATATTTTGAATTATATAATTCGTTGATGTATTATATGTTTGGAACTTGTGATTTGTAACATCAAGTTTTATAATTTTGATATGCAAATTAAATGTAGATTTAAATGGGTTTGTACTAAGTTATATATTAAATATTAAATGTGAAGTATATTAGTCTTCTTTTGATTAAGATTTAGATAAATATAGCATGTTGTAAATTGAAATTTATGCATTAAGATTACACTCATTCTTAATAGGGTAATACATCGACATGCACAAGCATTATAACGACGATGTGGCAATATCATTAGCATGAGTGTGTTACATTAATGATATAGCTTAACCCATATGCAATATGATATGTCCTACACTGTGTTACATTAATGATATAGCTTAACCCATATGCAATATGATATGTCCTACAAGTGTAGGATGTATGAACATGGCTAGATCCCCTACAACTCCATGCATACAATGAATTGTGTCTATTCTAACCTTGTTTAATCATATGATCATATCTACATCATATCTATCCTCACCTCGTTTGATCATATGAGGGTGAAGTCAAAGTTTGTTTTTAGGGTAAAACATCAATTCAATTGCATAATAAATTCAATGCTTAACAATCACCATGATTATGCATGGCATCTTAGTTGATATGGATGCATTACCATTGCATTAGATGATGTAATCAATTTCAAGGTAAGCATTCATATTTACATGTTATTTTATAGTTATTGTAAGTTGTACAAGATAAAGTATAATATGGATATGTAATATAAAGAAATGATAGAAAGTTATTAATAATTAGTTATTAAAAATTTGGTAAAAGCTGATGGAAAGTTATTAATAACTAGTTATTAAAAATTTGGCAAAGAATGATGAAAAGTTACTAATAACTAAATATTTTAGTTATTAAAAATTTGAAAAAAACAAAAACAAAAAATTAAAAATTTCTTTATAATTTTCTTTACACTTTATGTAACTGGAGGCATCTATGCACACCAATAACCTCTCAATCCTAGAGTGAATGCATATGGAGGCATCTATGCACACCAATAACCTCTCAATCCTAGAGTGGATGCATATGTAGTTCTTTGAGGAAAACCCCATTTTTATTGGTTTTTTATGCAATATTATTTTTTCATATTGTTGTATGTTATTGTAATGCATTAATTAAGGACACTTGTGGATCCAAGTAGCACCACTTAGAGTGATTAAGTTTGACTCTGTTCTTCTATTTGTAACTAATTTGTATTTCATAATTGGGTGAGAGTTAGAGTAGAATTTGTAAATAATAACATATCAATATTATTTTTATTAACTTTTTATTTACCAATTTTTTGTGGTGTGTGTTTATTAGTGGTTTCTTCAATTTATTTTATTATTTTTTATTGTTTTGGGTCGATAAGAAAGACATACATTAATAGTGAGATGACATTGAGATGACATTGGCCTTCTAGGTTTTTTAGACCATGTGCTTAGATGACATTGAGTGATATATCCCCTTATAAATAAAAGATGTGTTGGAGTCTTACTTGTCCAATTTTGATTCTATGAATGCAACAATTTTTCCTTTTATAGTAAGCATGAAACAATATCAAGCACTTGGTCACCTACCTTGACAATGTTAACTATGCCACCCATGTTCAAATGAAGGAATTGAAGGAAACAATGTGGAGAATGCTAGACAACAACTAGGTCCATGACGGGTACACTGATCAAAACAAAGTATGATTTGTTACAATCTTGGCATCTGGATGAAGATCCTTAGAGTGTGATTGCAAGCAAGAAAATCGACCATTTAGAGCAGTCATGGGATCATTAAGCACTACTTTGGCCCCATTTTGTGAAAGATCAATGATTGAAAGCCCTTCAATTTTTTTGTTCTAAACAGTTAGCCAAATTCAGTGAAGTTATAGATTTCCGTTCATTCACTAAGAACACCATCCTTTGTCAAGCAAAAACTTCAAGATGAGACTCTTGATTGCTCAAAGTTGATTCAAGACAACAAAATTTAAGACTATTGTGGTAATTATACTCTCTTGTACTTTAGTTGTTCTCCTTCTCCAACAAAACAAACAAAGATGATAAATTCAAATTATACTTGGCCATGACAAAATAAACACAAATGACAATTTCAAATTATATTTGGCCATGACAAAATAAACAAAGATGACAATTTCAAATTGTACAAAGTAATTAAAGATAACAATTTCAAGTTGTACTTAGCCATGACAATCTTAAACAATTGAGGAGCATTTCACCAATAATTTCACACTTTCAGGATTGATCTACCCTTCATAGCCCTCCACCTTAAAGTGTAAGTGTTTCTTGTTTGACTTTCAATGCAACTCCATGTTGAATTTAAATTGATGTTGAATTTAAGTTGACTTAGTGTTTCTTGTTTGATTTTCAATGCAACTCCATGTTGAATTTAAGATTACTTTCTTTCACAAATGATCACTTCACTATTCACTAGTTGACTCTTTAAGGTATTGGTTCTAGACAACTTTCAATGCATTATCTTAACATAGTAACGATTTTGAATACTTTACATAATTGAATTATGAATGAAACAATTCAATCTATTTTCTTTTCAGTATACAGAATGTTGATCCCTTATGCTTGAGTAAGGAAAATATTTGGAATCATATAATGTTGAGCCCAAATTGGATGTCCATACTATTTTTTGTGTTTTGTTTTTGGGACATAAGCTCCTTCGTGTTATTTTTTATATATTATTATATTTGTTATGCTTTGAGTAAGGAAAATATTTGGAATCATATAATGTTGAGCCCAAATTGGATGTCCATACTTTCTTTTCTTTTTTGGGGGACATAAGCCCCTTTGTGTTATTTTTTATATGGTATTATATTTGTTGTGTTGCACATTAGCCTCTAACAAATGGACACTCATGAACCAAAGTAACACCCCTTAAAGTGATTAAGTTCACAACACATGTAACACCCATGGACCAAATTAACACTTCTTGAAGTGATTAAGTTGGCAACACGTGGATCCAAGTAACACCCCTTATAGTAATTAAAATTAAGTTTGATTGTGTTGGACTCTACTCCTTTATTTATACTCTATTGGCCGTCATGTTTAGTAATTGGGTGAGAACTCAATTATAATTTGTAAAGTACAACAAATAAATAGGATCGTTATTGGTGTGTCAACAACCAGTTCTACCTATTTGTATGGTTATGAGTTTTTCTCTAGGTTATTTTATTATTTATCTTTAGGTTGCAAAGATAAAATTATTTTAATTGATGTGTAGTTTTAGGTTAGTTAGTTTTAGTATTGTTTTGTTCTATTTTCTTTTTTACTTTCTCTACGTAATATATGTTCATTATAATTCTTAGTTTAATTAATGCATAATGTAGATATGAATAGGGTTTCAAGGAGAGAATTATTATGGATATTAATCCAAATCCATATTTATGAATGCTATTATCATTTGGAGAAACTTTATATTTATGTTTGAGTGTATGAGATCTCAATCATTAAATTCATGTAAGAAGGTGGGTGTGAGAGTTACATTCCATAGTTATTGGAAGCATGCGGCTGCAGTACAATCAACATTGGGCAGAGTGAGAAGTCAATTGTCTTGGGAAAATAGAGGAAATTCATATGGGGAAAAATATGTAGTTTTTCACATGGAGTCTCGGCATGAACAACAAACAAAGAGTAGGGAAAATGAACACCATAGCTAGAGAAATGATGTTTGGTGAATTCTAGAGCATGTTGGACTGTTTTTGGAGCATTTTGGAGCTGAAGGTTGAAGAGTCGGGTCGTTAGGCCTGAAGAGTGAAATCCTGTGCGAGTTGCACTATAATAACAAGTGTTGTTGTTGTTGCTGGTAGTTTTCCTGGCAATGAGTTCCCTTGAGTTCCCAGCAGAGAGATTCATGGTTACCTATGCCAGAGAGACCTTGAAAAATGAATGGGACACCCGATGGACTGAGAGTAGTGAAGGGTTATATTCCTTGGGTTGGGAAGGTCAAGAGGAAGAGAGCTAGAGGAATTTCAGGATAGTTGTAGGAGAATACCAACTGGTTGTGGGTTATTGAGTTGTGAGTGGACTATAAGAGGCACCCTTCTTTTGTGCATTCCTATCCCCAGCTCGAGGGTGACTTGCTATTGAGATTTTAAACAACAAGTCTATGGTTGGGTGGAACGTCCTTCCTAAGCAGTTGGTTGTACAAACTTTCTTTTAAAGATAAGTGTTTATCTATTATCTGAGTTTTCTTATGAGTCTCATGGATGTGCATTTTACTACGTGAATAGAATTATTTTATGTGCTATTGTAGATGATCGATTAGTTGCATTGATGTTCATTTATAATGTTATAGATGCATTTAATTATGGATATTGGAATATAGTTAATTCCATGTATAAATTGTTCCTAGTAAGCTACGAGAAATGAATCTAGCAAGACAATTTTAATTTATGTGTATTTTCCACATAGTAATTTTCCTTGGTTAAGTTGAGGGGCGTTACAAATTTCTATCAGAGCCACAGGTTCAACATTGATCTTGCATGGGATAGACTTAGCACACAAACGCTAATTTGCAGTTGAAAAAGTTCAAAAAATGTTTGCAAAGTGTTTGACAGTATTTCCTAAGCAGTAGTTTGGGAAATTTCCTAAGCAATAGTTTGGGAAATTTCCTGGGGAATTTGAGGAAATGGAGTTCAAGGCTTAAAATCCCCAAATTTAACCTTTGAACGAGTTATTTTCAACCTATGATTGGTCAAATTTGGGATTTGCAGGATATCCATGGCGAAATTGGGCAAAAGCCCCAATTTCTACAATGAAATTAATTGAGAATTCAACTTGGGAGTGTCAAATTTAAAGTGTATAGGTTGAATTCACAAGCACAGGGACAAAAACATGGCCGTGAGAAGCTAAGTACAAAGATTCATGGCATCCGTAACAAATTTAAAAAAAAAAAAAAGTGTTTTTGAAAATTTGGGAAATTTTGGAAATTTTGGGTAATTTTTCATACCATGACGTCCACATGATGTGGAGGCC
This sequence comes from Picea engelmannii, assembly GCA_009831015.1. NCBI lineage: Eukaryota > Viridiplantae > Streptophyta > Pinopsida > Pinales > Pinaceae > Picea > Picea engelmannii. The sequence continues at coordinate 458,696 of ML799416.1, forward strand.
ACGTGGAAGGTGACAAGGTGATGATGTGGCAGTGATGACGTGGAATGTCGGGGTGGTAGGGCCACGGTGGTAGGTTGGTGGCACGGTGGTAGGCCACAGCGGCAAGGCTACTGACAGAGCGATAGTCGATACCACAAGTGATATCAGAGAAGGGCAATAAGTGGTATCACATGGTGCCATGGAGGTTTTGGAAATGTTCCTTGCGATGAGAAAACAATAGGAAAATTTCATGTATCATGGTAGAAACCACTATCACATTACAAAGGGTTGTTAACCCTCATGCATGTTGACGACGAAAGATCATTGTGGGTTGTTGATCATCTCCTAATTTCCACTGTCAAATCTGGGGCACAAGAAAGTTTCTCTCTGGAAGTAAAGGCACAATATGGGACCCTCCCATCAATGTGAAATGTTGGATGTAAAGTATGGATGGGAATTGTTGATGTCATGGGCCACTATGGTGGTTCCGTGTGGAAACAAGTACGGTTGGGGTCCTATACTTGTATTAATTAATTATTCATATGCTAAGGTGAAAAGGCAAGGTAGAGGATGGAAGAAGATGAAGGTGATGAAGGCTTATGAGGTAGGGCCATTGTGTCTAATGAGTTGAATTGACATCACCTCAAGGTTACATGTGGACCCAGAATGCCACTTCAACAACCACATCAGCAAAGGTGCCACATATGCAAAATTGCCTTAAAGTCTGGAGCCATTTTCATATTTTTTCAATAAATGGAGTAGATTAAGTAAGATTGAGATGGAACTTCAAAGTTTTATCTTTAGTAAGAAGGGATAAAGAAGTGCCAGAGAGGGCCACTGACCAATTATGCTCTTATTTTCCAAAAATATAAATTACCTATTAATGAAGATCAAGGTCAAGCTCGGTGGAAGAAGCACAATTATGGTTTAAACTTGTATAGAGTGTCATAAAAGTAGACATTAAAATACTTTATGAAGGGATTTGATGGATACTAAGGAGTTTGGAGTGGAGGTGCCAAAATAGGTCAAGATCCACTATTCTGGGTCACCTTTTCGGGATTTTTAGGATTTTCAGAGGAAAAGGGTCCCTAGATGGAAAATATAGAAAACATTATGTACTAGACATTTTGTATACTCATGAATATAGACAAATTTGGTTTAGTGAAGTTTTTCCAAAAGTGCACAGTTTGGGAGATAACCAGTTTGGCTAAATATTCTAAATTTGGAAAAAGGGGTGAAAATGGACAAAGTTGTCATTTCCAGATTGTTGCATTTTTTCACTGGAGCATTAGATTGAAAATATGAGAGTTGTTTTAAATTATATGTCATCATTATTATATATGTCTCATATCAATTTTTTCCCAATTCTTGACAGATTTACTTCTACCAGTGACAAAAGTTGGTGTCTGGGATTAATTGCACCATAATGAAAAGTGTACAAAAGGGGGTGAATTAGCAATATTCAGATGACTATAACTTTCTACTCATAGCTCAAAATTGAGAAAGAAAATTGTCTTTGGAAATATATTGGATATGAGAATCTATATATCAACCTAGAAAATTGATCTGAGAAGTATAAGTTGCAGTCAATGCAAAAGAAGATGTTTGGTAGCATTAAAGAGTAGAAAAAATTATGCATTCTTTTCCAGAACTGTGTGTATATATATTTTTTAACATAAAATTCTTTGCGTGCACATTTTCTTTCAAAATTTAGAGGTTCAGAAAGGTAGTTAGGTTCATGTATGAGAAACATGACCATGGAATGTGCTTAGGGGTTCTACAGTCATGAAGAGGAATTCAGAGGGCTGCATGTTATCATGAGAAATGATGAGGCAAAGTCTAATGGAAGGAGAGACATGCGTGAGCCTGTAACTATGAGAAGCTTACAGAGAGAAGTATAGAGTTATAGGAAAGATAATAAGAATATTGTAAAATCCCAGGAGGAGATACTTCAAAGTGTGAACATGTTGCAGAGGAAAGCCAATAAAGACTTTGGCACAAATAAAGGAACTAGTACTAGACAAGTGACAACATCCATATCCCATAGAAAAATGGATGAGCATGGGAATGATAGGTATTCAAGGAGCATGAAAAGACACCATCGTTCCCCAGAGAAATCTACTAGGATATCTCATGCAAGTTCAGGGCCAGGAAGCATACCAAGTGTGTCCCCTGTCAGGAGATAGAGGAGAAGGTCTGAGGGAGAAATATTGCAAGGTGAACTTGGGAAAATCAAGCCACCTAATTCCAATGGTGAGCATAGGAAGGGAGAAGAGGCCAAACCCTGACTGTTGGGAATGAAGAAATATTTCTGGTTGCATGATTATCCATCCAAGGTAGAAACAAGAATTGAAAACTACCACTTGCAAGGAAATGAAGCCATGTGGTGGGATTATCTTAAGCAAACCAAACACCTTTATGAGAAGAGTATCTCAAGGGGGTTGTTCAAAGGATACTTCCAAGAGAAATATTTGTCTGATCATTACTATGAAAGGAATATGAAAGATTTCTTTGAACTCAAGTTGGGAAGCATGACAATGGATGAATATGAGAAGAGGTTCTTTGAGTTACCCTCCTTCTATAGTGACAAGATACATTATGATAACCAAGGGACTTTCGAGGAAGTCACAAGGAGATAAAAGTGTCTTTATGAGCAAAGAAAAGGGAGGCCATTCTTCCAAAAGACTTGGAATGACAAGTTGAAAGGAAAGAGGGATCAAAGTAAAAAATGTTTTAAGCCACTCTTTTTCAAGAATAACCCTCAAGCAAGTCAAAAAGGGCAGTTAACCCAAAATGAGCAGAAGATAGCAGATTCGTTTGGGAAAATGCCAAGGAAACAACTTGTACAATGTTGGGGATGTGAGAGAAATCACTTATATAAGGATTTCTCTCACAACGAAGAAAGGATGAAGATTGTACACAAAATTCAGGAGGTTGAAACAACATAATATATGGGAGGAAGCATGCCAAGGATTTATGCATCCTTGGAAAACAAGAAAGTGGAGTAGCAGTCCCCCATGATTAAAGTGGAACGTAAGATTGATAACCGTCCCATAGCAATTTTAATTGATTATGGAGCTAACCATAGTTACATAAACTCTAACATTCTTGAAATATTTCACTTGCAAAGGAGTAAGCATAAGAAACCATGGTTGGTTCAGTTAGCCACGTGAACTAAAAGGAAGATCAATGAGTTGGTTAAATATTGTCAAATAGACAAGAATGGACTTGGAACAAAGGTGGATGTGAACATCATACCATTGAGTTCATATGACTATCTAATTGGCATGGATTGGTTGGAAAAACACCATGATGTCCTAGAATGTTACAACAAGACCATAATTTCTCTTGATGAGGGAGGGAAACAAGGAAAGATTCAAGGCATTCTGAGAGATGTAGTTGTTAGAGAAATTTTGACCATTCAACTGAAAAAGAGTTTTATGAAGGGATGTCAATTTTTTGCAGCTCATATGGAAGAGGCAACCAGAGATAAAGTGGTAAGTATTGAAGACCATCTAGTCTTGAGGGATTTTGAAGATGTTTTTGGGGAAATCCTAGGATTGCCACCCAAGAGAGACATTGGCTTCTCCATCGATTTGGTGCCAGGAGCTACCCTAATGTCCAAGACACCTTGCAGAATGAGCACACTAGAATTGGAAGAGTTACAGATGTAGGTTGAAGAAGTATTGAAGAAGGGTTATATATGCCCAAGTGTGTCATCTTGAGGATCCCTATTTATTTTTGTAAAGAATGATGGATCATTAAGGTTGTGTATTGATTTTAGATAACTGAATAAGGTCACCATAAATAACAAATATCCTTTCCCAAGGATCAATTATTTATTTGATTATCTTAAGAGTGTAGGGATATTTTCAAAGGTTGACTTGAGATCAAGTTATCATCAAGTGAGGATAAAGGAAGAAGACGCCAACAAGAAAACATTAAGGACAAGATATGGGCATTATGAATTTAGAGTAGTGTCATTAGGGATATCAAATTCCCCAACAGTTTTGATGTCCCTGGTGAATGGAGTGTTCAGGAAGTACCTGGACAATATTGTGATTATTTTCTCAGATGATATTCTCATCTACTCAATGATAAAATAAGAGCATGAGAAACATTTGGGAATGGTGTTGCAAGTTTTGAGAGGGCATAAATTGTATTACAAACTAAGTAAGTTCATAGTTTATCAAAAGAAGATTCACTACTTTGGGAGAATATTACCTCACGGGGAGAATATTTGAACTAACGACATACCATTGTGGTCTAAATAATGTGTTTGGACAACCAACATTCAATTCCATATGGACTAGATGGCTAGAATTTCTAAGTGAATATGACTTTGAAATTAAGCATATCAAAGGAAAATAAAATTAGGTGGTTGATGCACTCAACATAAGAGCTCATGAAATGCATATTTCAGCCATTATCATGTACAACACATATTTAAAAGAAAAAAAAATTAGAGGCTACAAATTCAGATCAACAATTTCTAAAAATAAAAGAGACATTACATCAAGACAATTTACAACATAAATTTAATTATTATGAGTTGAAAGAGGATGTAATCCTCATGTACAAAGGACAAATATGTGTGCTAAATTCATAAGAGATGAAAAATATAGTGACGAGGGAAATTCACAATGTGTCATATGTTGGGCACCCATGATATCAGAAAACAATTGCAACTATAAGAAGCCAATACTTTTGTACGGGAATGAAGAAAGAAGTGGCTAATTATATATCCAGTTTTCTAGAGTGCTAGAAAGTGAAGACAAAGCATAGACATCCAGCGAGGCTGCTACAACCATTTCCCATTCCTGAGTGGGAATGGGAAGTGGTTACAATTGATTTCATTACAAAGCTTCCCGGGACAGTGAAACAACATGATTCCATCATTGTGGTGGTGGATAAATTTAAAAAAGTTGCACATTTTATTCCCGTGAAGACAATGCACAAGGTAACAAACATTGATGAGATTTACATGAAGGACGTTGCCAGGATACATGGGGTTCCTAAGGAAATTGTTTCAGATAGAGATGCAAAATTCATCTAATTTTTGGAACGAATTGTTCAAAGGCTTTGGGATAAATTTAAATCTCAGTACAATGTATCACCCAAAGTCATATGGGAAAACAAAGAGGACTAAAAAAATCATTGAAGACATCCTTAGAATGTATGTGATGGACCAACCATCAAAATGGGAACACCACATCCACTTAGTAGAGTTTGCTTACAATAATGGGTACCAAGCCTCATTAAAAATGAGCTCATTTGAAGCATTGTATGGGAACAAGTGTAACACACCAATGATTTGAGATAACCTAACATACAGAGCTATCATTGGGCCAGATTTGTTGCAGGAAATGGAAGAGAAGATGACAAATATCAAGAAGAATTTAAAGGTTGCCCAGGACAAGCAAAAAATTTATGCAGATGAGAATAGAGTTTTTTGAGATTTAGAAGTGGGCAAGCATGTTTTTCTAAAAGTGAAGGTGAAAAGAAGTTCTATAAGATTGGGTTGTTTCTCAAAATTGGTAGCAAAATATTGTGGGCCTTTAGAAATATTAGAAAATATATTGTCGGTTGCATACATGCTAACATTACTTTCATCCATGAGAGTGCATAACGTATTTCATGTATCTTTATTAAATAAATATGTTCCTGAGTACTCTAACCACATAATTGATTGGACTATCATCTAGGTGGAAAACGAAGGGGATTTCTAGGTGGAACCAATTTGCATCCTAGACTAGAAAGTCAAAGTGCTCATGAACAAATCCATAAGGTTGGTAAAGGTTCAATGGACCTGCTACGATCCTGAATATGAAACATGGGAGCACAAAGAAACTATGTGAAAGGAACACCCACAATTTTTGTTAGAAAAATAGGATTGTGAAGCAATAAAATAAAACAAATGTGGAAATAAAATATAGAAGATACACTATATAATAGAGACATAGATATACGTGGTTCACCCAATAGGGCTACATCCACCATAGAAATTTCTAGGTCCTTCCTTTTTATTATCCAACAAATGAAGGTGTACAACCTACAACACACCAATTATAACCTCTTCTTTCTCTTACAATCTCCTCTCTCAGAATACGATATTCGCGATAATACACAACTGCAATACAATTCCCTCATAAGATAGGGTTTCCTTCTAGGGAAAAAAACCCTAAAATAAATTCTACCGTCAGATCTACAACCTTATAATGAATGATCTATATTGACTATGAAATTACAATATTTTACAAGGAAAATTTTCTCAAAATTTCGCTTCGGGGGCATTGCCCCCGAATCCCTTGCCAGGGGGGTGGCTACAAAAATTTTCACCGCCCCCTTGGAGATATTTGTGGGGGGTAAATCCCCCCCACACCCCTTGTTAGGTAATGGGGTCTAAGCATGACTGAAACAAACCTCTGAATCAAGAATATTATCAAGCTCCACAACCAACAATCTCCCACTTGGATATTGATCACAACAACTCAACTTTTGTCGTACCTGTTGGACTATACTCCACCTTGGACCTGGAAAGTTTCTCATATTCAACTTCATGCTTGAAGATCCACTGAAACTGAGCATGAACTCAATTTCTCCCTGGTTACTCCCTTTGTTAACATGTCTGCAGGATTCTGGCTAGTATGTATCTTTTCCAACTTCAAATGTCCATCTTCCAAGACAAATCATATGAAATGGTACCGGAGATGTATATGCTTAGTCTTCGAATGAAAGGCTGATTTATTTTCAATATGAATGACACTCTTGTTTTCACAGTACAACCTTCTATTCTCCTACTTCTTTCCCAATTCCTACATAAACCTCTGTAACCAAATCATCTATTTACTAGCCTTTGTAGCAGCAACATACTCTACCTCTGTTGTTGAAAGTGAAACAAACTTTTGCAGTTTTGAAATCCAACTTACTTTTGTTCCACCTATAATAAAAAACATTACTTGTGGTGCTCATCCTGCTATCTTTATCACTTGCCATATCTGAATCAAGATATCCTTGTAGAACAATGTTTGAACCTCCAAAACATAATGCATGAGTAGCAGTACCTCTCAAATACTTGAGAATCCACTTTTCTTCCTCCCAATGTTCTTTACCTAGATTGTTCATATACCTGCTCACAACTCCTACTGCATGTGCAATATATGGTCTTGTGCAAACCATCGCATAAATCAACCTGCCAAATGTTAATGAATAAGGGACCCTAGACATGTATTCTATCTCCTCCTATGTCTTAGGACACATTTCCTTGGTTAATTTGAAAAGGATCGCCAAAGGTGTACTAACTGGTTTTGCATTCTTCATTCTAAACCTCTCCAACACCTTCTATATAATGTTAATTTGCGATTTTTCCTATCTCTTCTTATTCTCATACCAAGGATTTTGTTTGCAACACCCAAATCCTTCATTGCAAATGAATTAGATAATTTCTTCTTGAGCACATTTATATCCTGCATATTATACCCCGCAACAAGCATGTCATCTACATACAATAGCAACATAATATAGCTTCCATTTTCTAGCCTTTTAAAATAAACACAGTGATCAGAATGACATCTACTATAACTTTGTTCTGTAATAAACCTGTCAAAATTCAAATACCATTGCCTTGGAGCTTGCTTTAGGCCATACAAGCTCTTCTTCAACCTGCATACCAAATTTTCCTTTCCTTTGACCTCATACCCCTATGGTTGCTGCATATAAATATCTTCCTCCAAATCCCCATGGAGAATTGTTTTTTTTACATCTAACTATTCAAGATGCAAATATTCTACTTTCACAAGAATTAAAATAGTCCTAATTGAAGTCATCTTAACAAAAGGAGAAAATATTTCATCAAAATCTATACATTTCTTTTGTGCAAACCCCTTTACAACAAGTCTAGCCTTGTATTGTTTTTTTCCTCCATCTTCTTCCTTCAACCTGTAAACCCATTTATTCTACAATGATCTTTTTCCTGTAGGAAACTGAACCAAGTCCCAATTTTGGTTATTTACCAAGGAATCCATTTCCTCTTTCATGCCTTTCTCCCACTTCTTTTTAGTTTCTACCTACATTGCCTCTTCATAACTTTCTGGTTCACCAAAATCAGTCAACAATAAATAATACAATGAAGGAGAGTATATCGTTCATGGGGTCTACTTAACCTGATAGATGTTCTAACAACACTTGTAGGAGTTTGAGGTACATGTTGCTCCTTTTGTTGTACATTTTTATTTTCTAGTACCTTTGGAATTTCTTTTTCTGTGATCTCATCAAACACTGTGTATTTTAGTTTTTAGTTTTTCTATTTCTTTCCATGCAACTGATCTTTGTACATGACCTTCTCATTGAATATGACATCTCTACTCATAATGATTTTGTGATTTTCATAATCCCATAAGCGATAACCAAAATCATTAACACCGTATCCAATAAAGGTACACTTCTTGTATTTTGCCTCAAGCTTTGTTATATTTTCTTTATCAATATGGAAAAATGTTTCACAACCGAAAGTCTTAAAAAATGAATAGTTTACATTTTTACATGTCCATGCCTCCTATGGAATTCCACCATATAAAGATCTTGAAGGTCCTCTGTTTATCAAGTAAACAACAATATCTACAACATCTACCCAGAACTGTAAGGGAAACCCAACATGCAATATCATACTCCTTGCACGCTCCATGATTGTCCTATTCATCCTTTCTTAGACACCATTTTCTTGTGGTGTTCCTGGAACTGTTTTCTATCTACTAATCCCTTGGTATGAACAATAATCATCAAAATCCTTGCTGCAATATTCACCTCCATTGTCTAATCTGATACACTTCAACCTTTTTCCTGTCTCATTCTCAACCAAATCTTTCCATTTCTTAAAAGTGTCAAAAACATCAGATTTTTATCAAATGCAATAAACCCATGTTTTTCTAGTTGCATCATCAATAAAAGTAACATAATAACGAGATCCACCAAGAGATTATACCTGAGTTGGTCCCCATACATCTATATGCACAAACTCCAACCTTTCACTCTTCTTTTATTTTCCAACTTTGAGAAATCTAACTCTCTTCTGTTTTCCATAAACACAATGCTGACAAAAATCCAAATCAATTTGTTTAATATCTAACAAAAAATTTCTTTTGTGAAGTATTTGCATCCCCTTCTCACTCATGTTTCCAAGCCTATGATTCCATAGTGTTGTATCCACTCATGTAGAAGCTAAAGAGATAGAAGAGTCAGTATTACCAGTACATAAATACAATGTACCTACCTTCTCTCCCTTTTCTATCACCGGTGACCCTTTTGTGACCTTCCACTCCTTATCTGTAAATATAGATATACATCCTTCACTTGCCAACTTCCCTATTAAAATTAGAATTTTCCTTAGATCTAGAACATGTATTACCTCTTTCAACAACCATTAGTTTCCATTCTTTTTCTTTATTTGTACCTTTCCCATTCCAACAATTTTGCATGGTGCATTATCACACAAATGAACCTGTCCAAAATCACCTTGAACATAATCTAGAAAATGTTTCCTATGGGGTGTGGAATGAAATGAAGCCCCTGAATCTACTACCCAAGACTCATAAATATTATCTACATAAAGAATCAAAGCATCTTGTAACACACCACCTGTTACATTTGCTTCTTGATTTTTCTCTTGTTGTCCATCTTTTTGTTTCTTTAGATCTCTGCAGTATTTCTTTATATGTCATTTATTCCCACAATTTTAGCACTCTATCTTTCCCAGTATGTCTTTGGAACTGCCCTTCCTAGAATTCCCATGGTTCCCTGAGCCCTTTCCTCTATCCTTTTGTCTTCCCCTGTTCTTCATGTTTAACGCATTACCTGATGTCTCACTTGTGATTTTCTGTCGCATTTCCTTGCTAAGGATAACACCAACAACATCATCAAATTTTAGAGTGTTTGAACTAGAGATAGAGTTACTTACAACCATGACCAAGGCATTCTATCTTTCTGGCAATGAGTACAAGATTAAAAGATCCCTGACTTCATCATCACAATCCACTTTTACAGAACTTAGCTGATTAGTAACTGTATTAAATTCATTTAAATTATCCGCAACAAATCCACCTTATGACATCTTCATATTAAATAATCAATTCATTAAAAATACCTTATTGGATACCGAGGGTTTTTCATACAATTTAGCGAATGCGTCCATCAACTCCTTCATTGTCTTTTCTTTTGAAATGTTGAAATCCACCGATGCTGCCAGGCTGAACCGTATTGTTCCTAGTGCCTTTCTATCAAGAACCTCCCATTCTTTGTCCTTTATGGACATAGGCTTCTTTTCTATTCCACCCAATGGTAGGAATAGATCCTTTTGATATAAATAATCTTTCATCTGCATCTTCCATAACTGGTAGTTTTGGCCATTAAATTTATCGACCCTAAACTTTACATCTTCCGCCATTTCTCCCACTCGAACCATGAACCCTCTTTTCCTGTGAGTTACCTTTCGCTCTGATACTAGTTGTTAGAAAAACAGGATCGTAAAGCAATAAAATAAAACAAATGTGGAAATAAAGCACAAACGATAGACAAGATAATAGAGAAACATATATACATGGTTCACCTAGTGTGGACTATGTCCACTAGAGAAATTGCTAGGTCCTTCCTTTTTATTATCCAACAAATGAAGGGATACAACCTACAACACACCCATTGTAACTTCCTCTTATTTCTCTCACAGTCTCCTCTCTTAGAATACAATATTCACGATAATACAAAACCGCAATACAATTCCCTCATAAGAGAGGGTTGCCTTCTAGGAAAGAAATCCCTAAAATAACTTCTACCATCATATATGCGACCTTATAATGAATGGTCCAGATTGACTACGAATTACAATATTTTATAAGGGAATTTTTCCGAAATTTTGATTCAAGGGCGCTGCCCCCGAATCCCTCGCCAGGAGGGGGGGGGGGGTGGGGCTACAAAAATTGTCGCTGACCACCCCACCCCCCCGAACCCCCATGGTGACATTTTTTGGGGGGAAATCCTCCCTACACCCCCCGTTAGGGAATGGGGTCCAAGCATGGTAAAAAAAAACCTCTGAATTAGGAAGATAATCAAGTTCCACAACCAACAATATTTTTGTTAGTTTTGAAGAAAATAGAGGCTAAAAATGAAAAACTTCATTTTTGGGCAACTAGATTTACATAACCACATCTCAAAATTCTTAGTCACCTATGATGATACCCATGATAAAATAATGGTGAATCTTGATGGAATGAGGGAACTGAAGGGGGTGCATTCCTTGGGTTAGCAGGTTGAGAAGAATGAGAGATTATGGTTGGGACAACTATTGGAGAGTAAACATATTGCAAAATTTTATTTTCTAACATTATGATGTAAATTTGTATATGTAATTTGAAATGGTGTTGTGCACTAAGGATGGTTCACAATTGTAGGGGAATGAGAATGTAGCATCCCCACTATAATCCCTACTTTAATTAATGCATAATGTAGATACAAATATGGCTATGGCCAAGAGATGTCATATGTGAAATGTGTTTTCTGATTTTAATAAAAATAATGTGATGTCAGTTGGTGGGAATATGGAAAGAGATGAGGGATGATTAATCCACAAGAGAGGGGAATTCATGTGAATGTCTAAGAGGGGTCCAAGGGGGGAATTATTAGGGTTATTAATCCAAACCCATATTCATGAATGTTATTATCATTTGGGGAAACCTTCTATTTATTTTTGAGTATATGAGAGTCAAATCATTAAACTCATGTAAGAGGGTGGGTGTGAGAGTCACATCCCATATTTATTGGAAGCATGGGGATGCAATACAATCAACATTGGACATAGTGAGCATTCAAGTGTCTTGGGAAAATAGAGGAAATTCATATGGGGAAATAGGTAGTTTTTCACATGGATTATGGGCATGAACAACAAGAAGAGAGCGGGGGAAAAGAACACTAGAGATAGAATAAGGAGTATGGATGAATTTTGGAGCATGATGGAGAATTTTTGAATCATTTTGGAGCTGAATATTGAATAGCCAGGTTGTTAGGCCTGAAGAGTGAAATCATGTGGGAGTTTCACTATAAAAACAAGTATTTCTATTGTTGTTAGTATTTTTTCTGGCAGTGAGTTCCCTTGAGTTTCCAATAGAGAGATTCTTGGTTACCTATGCCAGAGAGACCCTGATAAATGAATGATATGCTTGGTGGATTGAGAGCAGTGAAGGGGTACATTCCTTGGGTTGGGAAGGTCAAGAGGAAGAGAGTTGAAGGAAATTTAGGATAACTATAGGAGAATACCAGTGGGTTGTGGGATATTGAGTTGTAAGTGGGTTGTGAGAGACACCCTTCTTTTGTGGATTCCTAACCCTATCTCGAGGGTGACTTATTAATGAGATTTGGAGCAACAAGTCTATGGTCGGGTGGAACATCCTTCCCAAGTAGATGATTTCACAAACTATATTTTAAAGATAAGTGTTTATCTATTATATGAGTTTTCTTATGAGTCTCATGGATTTGCATTTTACTTTGTGAATGAGAATGGTTTTATGTGTTGTTGTAGATGATTTATTAGTTTCATTCGTGTTCATTTAGAATGCTATAGATGAATTTAAGTATGGATATAGGAATACAGTCAATTATGTGTATAAAATGTGGCTAGTAAGCTACGAGAAATGAATCTAGTAAGAAAAATTTTGATTTATGTGTATTTTCAATGTAGTAATGTTCCTTGGTTAAGCTGGGGGATGTTACACTATGTTATTATTAATTTTCTATTACAATGTTTATATTTATGATGATTGATCACAAATTCATTTAAATGCAATATGCCCCTTAAGGTTTCACAACTCAAAGTCATATATTCAAATTTTAATATTTGATACATAATCATTTTTATGGAATCGTGTGCATATTGGTATCTTTTCTTTCATATTTTCTCTATTATTATTAATACTATGCCACAATACATCTTCTTACACATACAAGTAAACATAATTGCACTAAGGGTTGTGTTACACAATCTTGTATTTGCATTTATTTTGATTAAGTATGAGACTATTTAGGTCTAATATGCACTTTGAGGTTGTGGATTTTAAAGTTACATATCCAAGTTCCAATATTTGATTTGTCACCATTTGTATAAACTCAAGATATTAAGGTGCAAAATGAGCTCAAATTTAGATGTGTATTTGCTAATATCCATATTCAATACCTCCAATATACCATCTAATTTAATGCACAATTAGACACACGATCAAGGAAACAAAAACACACAAAGTTAGTGTATTGCTTTCACTTTTTCAAATTCAACATTTTCTTATCACATTTTTTCTAAAGAAAAATAATTGTTTTCATTAAGAAGTTGTTGTCCCTAAATAGTGAATAACTACATACAAAGATGTCACATCATAATGTATGGTACACTAAAATTTCCATGATATAAATACCTACACATGTAACGACCCCCAATTGAACTGAGGATCATTACTACACTAAAAACACATAAAACAAAAAAAAAATATGCTGACTAGATTCATGTAGCTTACTAGCTAGAAATTACACACAAAATTAACTTTTGTCTAATACCATGAACTAGATGCATATACAACATTCTAAAATAAACATAAAATACAATTAATAAAATAAAATACAACACCATATAAATCGTTCTCCAACACATAGTTAATACACAACAATTATACTCATAATGCAACACAGAAACGAGATAAACCACTTATCTTTTAAAAATGGTTGTGCAACCAACTAATTGGAACAGATGTTCCACCCAAACATAAACTTGATGTTCCAAATATCAATAGAAATTCACCCTCGAGCTGGGGCTAACAATCCATAAAGGAGGATGGTCTCTCACTGTCCACTCACAACTCATAAAATCTCACAACCCACTGGTATTCTCCTACAACTATCCCGATTTTCCACTAGCTCTCTTCCTCTCGACCTTCCCATCCCAAGGAATGCACCCATTCATTGTTATCAGTTCATATAGCATCCCATTTGTTTATCAGGGTCTCTCTAACACAGGTAACCGGGAATATCACTACTAGGAAACTCAAGGGAGCTCATTGCTAGGAAAACAATAACAACCACTTGTTTTTATAGTGAAACTCACAAAGGAGTTCACTCTTCAAGCCTAACAACTTATATATTCATTCTTATACTCCAAATATTCTCTAGAATTCACCCTCCATGGTTGCTCCAGCTCCCATCTCTTCTTCCCTACTCTCTACTTGTTGTTCATGCAAAAACGTTGACTGTCTAAATCTGTTGTCACTGCCCTTAGAAATTTCTCTCTTTGTTTTCTTGCTTGAATTACACACTTCCCCAAGTTGATTGTACTTATACCCCATGCTCCCAATAACTATGGGATGTGAATTCTCACACTGATCCAGATGGATCTCGGTGACCATCCACCTTTTCCACTGAATCACTAGTTTGAGCCTCTGGTTTTGATAAACCATGACATTCACCCTTTTGATGGGGAATGGAATGTAATGTCATCTTCATTTGTTAATCACATACATTATGTAATGGTTTTATGTACATACATATAACATAGAGTTAATACATCAGATCCCATTAGAATTCCACAGTTAAGCTCGCTCGGTCTAGAGTAGTATTGGGATGGGTGACCGCTCGGGAAGTACTAGTATTTTACATGCCTATGACATTTTATAAACTTAGTCCAATTTATCCCACATGCATCATGGGAATTGTTCTCCTCTCACTCTCTCCTATATAATTGAGGTGAAGGAGGCCCTTT